>JAQFZX010000451.1:0-58825 GCA_034682405.1 Hydroisotoma schaefferi | reverse complement strand
GTGACACTTTTTGAACACTTCTTTTAACCTCTTCAGTGAGGTCAGCCCTAAATGTTCATTATCTATATAAATCAGGATTCGGCTAGTCTAGATTTAAAAAAGTAAAATGCTTTTTACCTCAACTTTGTCACTGTTTTTATAACATTTTCTTCTTTTGAAAACTTTCAAATTCGGGGATGGAAAAGTTATTTGGTCAGCCATGATAAATAATTTAAACAAACAATTGTAGATTTTCAAGTGAACAGTCAAAAGTAGATACATGACAGGTTGCTCCTAATCTTGAAAATAATAAGCGATAGTAAACTTAAGTAGAAGGTACGGTATGTTGGATGTCCACTACCTCAGTCATAATTTGCATATTAATGCTATCTGCTAGAAGCAAAGGCTTCTCTTTAAGCTTTCCACTAGCATATGCAGAGAATTTAATAATGCGGATAATAAGTGAGGGAGGGATATAAGTGAAACTTTTTTTTTCAAAACCAAGGGGGGTGCGGGATATAGGTCGCTGCGGGATATGGACGAGACTTTAGGGTAGATTAAATTGGTAAAACATTAAACTTTCAGTTCAATGTGAGGTAATTAAATTGCAAAGATAATATTAAGCGGATTGAATTGTTAAATATTTCCGAAATTGTTACTGCAGAAACATTTTGAGAATAAACTAAAGACTTTTTCGGCATCACGTCCACTGGATTTGATTTCCGCTGCCTGTTTATTATTTGATGTATTCAGGTAGAGAGCCACAAAATAATGATATTTGTTTCCAGTTAGTTAATTATTTTATTTAAAAAAGTTACAGAGCAGCTAGCAACTGGACGGCGTTTCCACTTCCTGTCTGGTCCTCTTCTCGGTTCGTTTCATTCCATTATTACCTTCTTGGTCCGGCCTCCTCCTGCTCTAATAATCTAGTCTTGACATCCATCTTGTAAATAATATACACTCCTCTTTCGTCATATCTTCTTAACCCGTTATGCATGAGAGGATTTCTGCTATTATCATCATTATGCAGGTGTGCTCTTTGCCCATTATTGTTACCCGTAACAGCGTAGCGATTCCATTGCTCTGGCTATAGGCACGAGAGAATTTAGCATTGGTGAAAGGAGGGTTCAGTTTCAGTATACGCAAGGAGTGCCTTACGAGTCAATCTTGCCTTACGTTGATTTTATAATTGATTATTTTTGTTCATTGATGAACATAGCAATAGACGTTTTAAAAATACTTCATTCAAGTCAAGTCAATGATTTATTCGACAATGATACTATAATACGCAATACAACCATATTCAATTCAATATCAGGTCATTGATTACTTGGTTTAGATGGATAACGCATGAGAATGTAGATTGAGTTTGATGACAAAATTGACAAGAAAAGCTTGTAAATCTACAAAAGCTGATGCCAGCCTTTAGAGGGATTTCCTCAACAAAACGGAAATAGATTTAGAACTGAAACGCTCATTCAAATCTATTTTTAATCGTTTCCGTCTCGAACGAACGGATCGGGAAAATGGAGATATTTTCTGTCTCATAAATTCTTCTAGCAGACATACATTGCTTTCTTAAATCAAACAGTATTGGTAAGGTTCATTAAGCTTTATATTATGTTTGCACTTCTGTCTATCTATCGTACTTTACCTAATAAAATAACATTAAACCTTTTACTTAAACTAAGCAAACGCTACAGCTTTTACTGCATTTTATGTTTACACAAAACTCTCTTAAATTGTTTAACCATCACAATGATTCAGCTCTCAAGTATTGACTGCCCGAGGAAAATAAAACATGTTCAACCTGCATCTCAACAAGCTTGGACTTTTCAAGTGGCAAACATCTTGGGTGACTCTGATGCAAATAAAAACACATTAATTGCACTTTAAAACCTCGGAAGTTTGTTTCTAGCTCTTAATTGCCTCTTAATCATTCATATGAATGTACTGTTGATGGTAGTAATAAGTTTCGAGAAAAAATACCATAGATGAGTTTTTATTCTTCTGGCTACGTTTTATTTCGTAGGAGTGACACTTGACAACTCGGTACAGTAGTTGCAGAACGAAAAAGCTAATAATTGGTACTCCCTGTAGGAATAAGGTTAGGTTGCATAATATTCTTTGCACTTCCAAGTGTAGAGCATTATTTTGTACAGTGCAGTTGTTGATGGTTGTCCGTTTTTTGCACTCTGTTGTTTTTCTCCAATGTATATTGTTTGACTTCTGTGCACTTTATTCCTCTCATGAACCGCCTATGGCTTCGAAATTCTTTAGCTTATTTTTTCAACAGCTTGGCAAACATTTAAACAAGAAAACATTTCGGTATTTCAAAGGGGTAAGAAGATGGAGGACTTCAGTTAACCGTCAACTTTTAGAGAATTTTCTTATAAGAAAGTTTCTTAGTTAATAGAAAGGGCTACAATATAACTCTTTGTCTACCATTCACTATTAGGCAAGAAAGGTATTAATGTAAATTCTGGAACGTATCCTCTATAAAAAAAATTCTAGCTAATTCAAATGTTTGATTATTTTTCAAACCTTAGACGTTCATTGCAGAGAGTTAAAAAGATGAACCTATTGATCACAAAATCTACGCGTTATATAAAGTAGTTTCTTGTAAATAAGCAGTCTCGAACTTTTTCTATTATCAAATATCTACTAAAAAACCCTGATAATTAATATAATGTTCACTGACGACAAGAAGGAACTCGAGAATCCTGACGAAAATATGACCTCCTGATACCTTTGATGACCACAACATTCGGGCAACAGGCTTACTTCTACCGTGTGTGCAAGCAAAGAGTGAAATTCCCTAACAAATGACATTATGACGTGCGAAAATCTAGCATTCTTTGATTTTTCAGTACGGCAAATATTAATAACCAAAAGGAATGAGGAATTTATTTATGTATCCATATGATATAATGTATAAATTTTTATTATTATTTATAGAAATGTTTTCCTATTTTACTGAATATTTTTTTTTAAGAAAAACTAGAGTAGAGTAGAATAGCAAACCTTTACAACTTGCGTGACCTGGTATTGAGATAAATGTGACTGTATTACATATTATTATATCAGTGACCAATAAATCATTGAACTGAACTGAAATCTTTTTCCAAATTTGTTCGTCCATGCCCTTATAAATGTCTAATCGTTAGAACAGCCTGAGAACTATTGTTTCTCACATTTTAAACATAAAAGACTATCCTGTAGTCTTAAGAAACTCCCAGCCAGAGCCCGTAGAAAAAATACTGCAAAACTACTACCTGGAAGAAACTTTAACCTTAGCTCATCTTTAGTTCTACAGTGCATGTAACTTTCGTCAAAAGTTTATAGGAAATTATCTCCAGCTCAGTGGATGAGTTTATTACAGAAAATTAAGGAAAAAGTTAAGGTTGCTAATAAAGCTGTGCTTCCACTTTTCACCGACCGAGAAGTGTTTCTAGTCTCTAACAATTTCTTAAAAAATTAAAAGCCAGTTGACTTTGATAAAGTTTATATCACTCTCAATTAAGCAACTTTTCTCTCCGAGATCCATCATGAATGATATCCAGTACCTTCTACCTATAATTGTAACGTTGCTTAGTAGAAAGAATGTAAGCCATGATCACACTATACGTATCCGTTTATTGCTTTACAAAAGCCGTAGTAAGTAATAAAGTTATGATATGTTTTATTCCAAATTTTATTTGATACTGCTTTCTTTATCAGGATTCCCATTTGTATATTTCATATTTGGTCTGTTGATGACTGTCATGAAGAAAATGGAAAGATCTCTATCGATATGCCCATCATTTGTTTTATACACAACAGACCAATTCATCTACAACTTAGCTTCAGAGCAGAGCAGTTAGTGTAAAACAATAATAAAAAAACTCACAAGTAGACTAACGATGCGACGATAACTAAAGGTACTTCTCGGTTTCGGTTCAACCAAACTCTTAAAGAGCTTCGACTTGGCAGGGGATAATTGCTTTATTACTTTCTTTTTGGTATGTTAACGAAACCTGGTTGCTTACTTTGGAAAAACAATGATTGAGGAGAGATGAGTTTCAAGAATTTTATGACCCTTGTCTCGTCATTTTTGGAATAGTATGATGGAGATGGAATTAAATCCTGCATGTCTGAACGTTTAGGCTTAAGTAAACTGCTGGGATCTTTGTAATGAAAATTTGATATATTCATTCCATCATCTTCCTGTCGCAGGCAGGCGGCAGGGTGCATGGTAGTTGAAAGTTGACGTACAAACTTTGAGATATTAATTATTCTTGTATGAGTTTGCTGTATTTTTTCATTTTTGTATTATTAAATTCTGACCAAAATCTAAAGCCCGTTACCAAAAATAATTATAATATCACTTTATGTATGATTAAGCTGATCTATTCCCTGTGTTTAGAGTTCCTAACCCCCAGGATTACTATCTATAGATTTATTCTGTATATTTATGATGAGTATGTGTATTTTTGTACTAAATATTTTTAAATTTAAGACTCTCTTGACCCGACCCTTAGGGATATGGATCATCATTTTCTCCATCGATTTCAGTCGGCTTCTTATACTTTCATAAAAAAGTTTTAAGACTAATAATATCCAGTAACCTTTCACATCAAAAGTCAATATTTAGTTGTGCGTAGCATACTGTGTAGCATTATGTAACGAAGAGAGGAAAAACAGTATTACCACACTGCGGTAAACAGTCCGTATGTTCCTCTCTCTCCCTCTCTCTGCATTTATTCAATGAATAAAATTCCCTTCGTCCATCATAATAATCATCAAAATAATGGTTCTGGTGCATTCATAATCCAAATCTCCAGCCAAGCACATGATATCTTAAGACCGTAGATCAGTTCAGTCGTGAAGTTAATTTTATATTTGTTTTATTTCAGAAAGTAATAATCAGTTAGGTCAGCAACAGCTCTGGTGATGACCCAAGAAGCATAAGGGTAATGGGTCCGATCTGCCAAGTCTACTCTTTTGGTCTAGAATAATAGTGAAGAAATTCAGTAACGAATCTAATCTGGTTTGTTCACAATACAAATAAAGTGTATCTTCCTTTGAAATTCGTCTTCACCTTTTTAATCCCTTTATTTAACCCGTCTCCGTTGTTTATCTAAGCCGTGTTGTCTTCTTGTATTATACTTGGTTCCCTCAAATGATTACCCAAGAAAATGATCCCTTGGAGCAATTTATCGTAGAAAATTTGGCCTCTTCCAGCACTATCATTATTTCTTGCTTTTATGCTTATAGCAAGATTGCTATAAAGTCTACTGACTCTTACTCCTTCACTGATCTCGGTTAAAATCTCCCTTCGTCGACTCACCTTAAGATATTTACTTTATTTATGGGGTTATATTAACTACTAACCAACTATTATTAAATCCATTTACTAACAAGGCTAACCTACGGTATGATACATCTGGATGAAAGTGGGTTTACATTACGAAGCAGTTTCTTATACTTTTTCTAACTTTAAAATAGTTTCAACCCGTTTGTGGGGTTTCAAAGGTGTCTACGGTGCTTGATGTAGGTATAAAAGCTCACTTTCTGACGGGTCTATATGCCCTAATCTCAAGAAAAAGAAGCAAGAAGGTAGGCAGGCAGATCTGTATTTATATTACTTTTTAGTGTATCCAGTAAAACGTTGTATACCTAATCTGCCTGAGAATTATCTTCAGAAATGATCACCCTGTACAATTTTCAAATGATATGATCATTTATTTGTTTTTCCTGATTACTCAGGCAATCCATCCGACAAATTCCACCAGCTACCCATCTGACACCCAATCCTATCATTCATCATCTTTCTTCATCTCTGGCAAGGCAAAATGTTAAAGTGAAGAATGAACAAGGGCAAATTGCATTAGTGCCGATCTAGTAATAACTGAAGAAAGGCTGGAAAAATACAGTATGAGTAAATCTAATCGGAGGAGGCAGGCAGATCTATAGTTCAAGTTGGTTTTAAAGAAAAGTTCTTCTGTTTAAAGCCGGCATGTTGGCTTATAGTTGCCGTTCCACTATTGACTTGTGTGTGGTTCAGAAACGAAAGAAATGAGAGCAAACTTGGCATGAAAGCTAACTGGTCAGGCCCCGGTTTATTAAAGCTCAACAGTGTTTTGAAACCATGCAGGCAGGAGGAAAAATAGGGGTTAATCTAAAGAAAACTGTAATATTTATTTTAAGTATTACTTTTAAAATTACACACATGCATAAAAGCGTTCACTATTCACTCCAAGGTACTAAAACTCTTGCAAACTTTCAAATGCGCAAATCACCTTTCAAACTACTTTAACCAACTGCCTACTTATAGACCTGGACACAACAGACAGAACTGTAACTGTTAACATGATGTTTACAACTTCACTCAGTCTAATTGTGGGATGTTGAGCTAATCGTGCTCTTTTGCTTGTAATTTTTAAAAGTAAATTGAAACTCCCTAGGATGAAGGTTGTCTAAGAGCCCATAAAACCTCTCAGTGACTCAAAGAGATCATTTTGCGTGAGATGATGAGATCGTAACTTTTTCCATAGGTAATTATTACAAATGGAAAGCCATAAGGCAAGATACACAATTTTAGAAATGAATGGCCTGTAAAAATAAAGCTGACTTGAGTTAAGCCGCAGGTTTGAAACGAATATCTTAAATCTAAATCCCCTTCACTTAGTTTTGCATCCATAAAAGGCAAATAAATACGTACACCCTTTTGATGGGTTAGTAGACGAAGGTTGTAATGCATTTCTTTGGATAAACCACAGATTTAGATAGGTAAGACATTTACACTTAACCCAGCAATAAATTCAAAGGTCTTTTTGCAAACAAATCTCACCCAGCACAACCAAAGCCATAAGCCTTTTTTAGCGAAACGATAAAAGATTTGGTAAATCCTCCCCTCAATCCTCCTCTCAGGTTGGGATGTTATGTTAGTTACTTTACTTTGGAATCACAATGATGATTTCAAAGCACGATTCACGATCTGCCAATAATACCTGTTTGCAATTGTAATTTTGAACCCTTTTTCTCATATACCATAAGTAATCTTTCTAGACATGTGTAATCCCCTGTGAACCGAAGGCTGTACGAACCACCGTACATCTTCCCTTCTCAGATAATAATGGAACATAAGTACAGCCAATTTAAATCTGTAACGGATTAAAGATGCTGTTAATAACCCAATTGTTCATTCTGAGCCGTACTGTTAAAGGCATGCGGATGGGATTTCAAAATTTACCAAGTCGTACAGCAAGGTATTTTTCTTAGATCATAGATATGAATTGTCTAAAAAAAATAAGTTTTCTAAAGAGAGACACTACTTAAATCTAAAATTGACAATGACTGAAAGAACGGAGCCCATCTTCCAGGAAGAAGCTATAGCAGAACTGTAGTGGAATAGCCAGAGAAGGTAACAAGGATGAAAAATGACCTGAGAATTTTGTTTCCCTTGTGATAATTATAATACTCCTTTGAGCCAGCTAATCGTATAATAATAATGCTGCAGACATGAGTTGAACCCTATTGTTACTCAAGTTTACTCTACTTTTAATCCTACTATCTGACTAGTAAAAGGACATGTATACCCGTCAGTCATTCCACGAAAGAAGAAAAATCCAATCCAAACCTCTTGACTCTAGAAAACCAATACAAAATACCGAGCACAATAACCCAAAAGCTTAATACAATTGTATAAGTAAAGCTGTTTTCTGAGTCCAATAAGCTGAACCTCACTGTCTGCTCTCGTCTTAGAGAGTAGTAGTAATTTTACCCATAATGTTGGTTTCCCGTGATTCAGTATTATTAAACTTCAATACTAATAGTAACCCTAAGCCAAGATAAAAGGAGACACAAGAAAGAAGCTGCTTAGTAGTAGTAATTGTGAGGAATACACCTTTCTAACCGATTCGGAAAGAAGTCCGCCCATAATCATGGCAATACTTTGACCATCAGTAGGGGCCTATACCCGCAAATCCTCGGCCTAACCGGTAAAAATCTCGGCTCTGGAGCCGAGAAAAACGTCGGCCTAAACGGCTTTTTCCTCGGCCAACCTATTTTGTCCAAAATCAGCCTCTGCAGCCGAGAAAACTCCCGGTTAGGCCGAGATTTTCACCGTTTACGATATGTTTTTTGACCTTTCGACCTATTCGCCGAATTTACAGCAGAAAAGTATTTTGATATTCTAATTCCTCTCAGTCAACTGTATGACATAGGTATGCAAATTTAAAAAATATCACTTCTAAACCGAATCAGAAATAAAAATAAATTACTTGCCGAGAAAAACGACGGCCTAACCGGTGTTTTTCTGGGTCAGAAACTTTGCGACGTCCTCATGCAAAGCGCCTTGAAGCGATATTTTTTAAATTTGCATATGTCATACAGTTGACTAAGAGGAATTAGAATATCAAAATACTTTTCTGCTGTAAATTCGGCGAATAGGTCAAAAGGTCAAAAAACATATCGTAAACGGTGAAAATCTCGGCCTAACCGGTAGTTTTCTGGGCTCCTGAGGCTGATTTTGGACAAAATAGGATGGCCGAGGAAAAAGCCGTTCAGGCCGAGAAAAACACCGGTTAGGCCGGCGTTTTTCTCGGCTCCAGAGCCGAGATTTTTACCGGTTAGGCCGAGGATTTGCGGGTATAGGCCCCTACTGACCATATACAACAACACATTTCACATTTCTGTTCAAATACGACCTACTCTATAACATTCTCTCAGGCTAGATAGATTCACTATTATAGATTTACTACAACACTAATCATAGATACTGTGCTTTGTAGATAGATAACCCAACTTAATACACAAAGAAATTAACCAGACTATCCCTTTTTAAACTGCCAATTTCAATTCCATTTTCATACAGAAGTTGTTTTACCTGTCTCATATTGTATTAATGTATCCTCCTTTTCCGTCTCCTCTTTCACTTGTTGTTTAGGTTTAGTAGTTCGACCAGCCAGTGCAGTGCTTAGGTAGCTCATTTTTTACTTTGCTTATCTTATTAAATACATTAGGGAGTCGCTTACTGCTATTTTAGAGATTTATTTATCTAATAATTGTAAAAAGTCCTAACCCAACTAAGCTAGTATACGTAGTTGACCTCCCCCGGTCCAAGTTTAGTTAACCTTGCTTGTCACATCCTCATCCTTTCTATGGACTTTTGCTTAAAGCAGGACGTAGATATTGTATCATACCCGTAATATGAACGGTTTTAATCTGGCTTTAACAATTGAACCACCCAAGGGAGAGTATATTAACTTTACATAAAAGTAATTATATTCCAGTTTGTTGTCATTATCATTCTAAATGATTATACTTACTACCCACTACTACTACTGTTGAGTTGAGGTGTAATTACATTATGTAGATAAAAGCAAGCCCACCAGTAGTTACACGGTAGGAAACATAATGCTATCTTAGGTTCACTTATTATTTTCATTTTACTTATTTCCCATGTTTATAATAATACATTAATGCTCGGCTAAATACCTGGTTAGATTTACTTATTAAATCCTCTCCAAATAACAATTACAGCTTTGTGTGTGTTTTTGCCATGGATAGTTGCACCTTTTCCTTCTTCAACCTTTCTGTTTCTTGATATTTGTTATATTATGTAGGTTTATAAAATCCAACCACCTACCTCTAAGGTAGAAGAAGCTTAAGTCAAAGGGATTAAAGACGATCCTCTTGATTTGATCATAATAGTTTGGCCTACCCTACCTGCCTGCTTGACTTGTTGATGGAAGTTGGTTAGAATGTTGAATGGAGTTTAATAAGCAAGTTGAACAGCCAACAGCAGCAGCAGCAGCAAGTAATTTTAATCGAGAGGATGCCTTCTTGTAAAGTAACTCAGAGTGGACCACCTTGAGTAGAATCACTCACGACCAATTATAATTCAAACTAAGCACTTACACAATACAAACAACGTGCTTATTAATAATTTATTGATCTCATGAGTCCATTATTCTTAACTCGCTGCTCAGGCTGCTTTTTATGGGTGAAAGTGTCTTCCATTCTATCTCTATACATGTTATGGTTTATTGTTCAACAAGTAACTTAACGGCTATTACATCAAGATCTGTAATCCACCTGCATTGCATGAACATGGGTTAATGGACACGATCGCCGTTTGACTTTTTTTTATTCGTTTTGATTTTAGTTGATCAAGTTAAGAAGGGGTAGGCTTTTCAGTCAATAGTCGATTTGATCCGTATGAAAGGGTCGCTGTTATATTCATTCATTGGCTCGAGCAACGTAACAGAGGTTTTGCCTGACACTCCTGATAATTAATAAATTAGTAAGTCGATTAGCGCTTAATGGTCCGAAGACACGAAGGGCTTTAGCAGCTTTTACTCTTTTCAATTAAACATTAACTGCTGTTGGGTTGATTGGATTTGCATTGTTTGCATTAAAGAGGTTTTAAAGCACGAAGTAACATTTAATTCTTTCATCAAATGAGTGTGCAAATAAATTGTGGAAAGATTTATCGATCTGCTTCAATTTCACAAATTTCTACCCGAAAATTTCAATGGGTTCGTTCAGTAATAGAATCTCTTTAAAATAAATTAAGAATCCGAGCTTTTTGGCAAAAAAAAGTGCAATGTCTCACGTACGCTGTAGAAATTGATGATGACTCAAATGTGGGCAAACGTAGGAAAGATGCCAATGTTGCTGAGGTTGTAAACATGTTCAAAGCAGAAACAAGAACATATTCTCACTCTCCGCATCCCCATAGCCCTTAGGTTAAGCAGCACTTCTGAATACAAACGATTAAATCAGCAACTACTATGTAATACTAGATAACTAAGGCCAATGTACTTCTGCTTGTTCTGCTAAACTGCAGTGCTGCTTTGAAGTGTATCATTTAACCATGCAAATGTCAGCATCCATACCATACGGTCGATGAAAGTAACATTTTTACGCATCTCGAGCATTACCTAAGTAAAAAATCCCAGTACTGCATCTAAAAGTGAGAAACAAGCATGGGAAACAGGGCCAAGTGTAATAGACAGACAGCGTTTAAAAGTGATGACAAGACATGACAGTTCAGTTGCCCCAGGGGTATGGGGAAATGAAATAATGGAAAAACCTCTTGAGTGAGTTGATTTGATTCTTTCGCAAAGTGGATGAGATGGAAGCGCTTCGAGGGCCAAATGTCGAATTTTAGACTAGCGGGGGGCCACACTCTAATTATTATGATGAATTTCATCCAAACCAATATACTATTCTTCGTAATCCGCAATTAAATGAAATAAGAAATATTAAAATTCGGATTGCTCCCATCTGCCCTACCTTCTAACATTTACTGGAGATGAGTCAAATTTCATCTTAAACTTATTTACGTAAATGAAGAAGAATAGTAACATGGTACGAGATTTTAGATGTTTTTTTCCGTTTCACTGCAAACCGATTGACATTGAAAGATTGCCTTTTTCATGGAAAGTAAAAATTCGAACCTCTGAAATAATCCCCTTTTACAAATAACATGCACATGATATGCTTGGATGGTATCGTACGGTAGTAAAAGTACGTGATATTTGCACACTTCGGTAATAAAACACTCGGCGGGCTCAGCGTTGATTGTTATTATTACTAGTCCCAGCATAGGAGCTGGAGCTTAGTTAAAACAAAAGCGAGCAGTGGATACAAAAGCCACTAAAATAGAGTAAAGTAAAGTTGGCATTGCAAATAAAAATTGCGAATCCAGCTGTAAATTTTGTAGTAAAATCACTCGCATGACTTGCTTGACTCTTTGGCTCTCTCCCGATCTCAACGAATCATTTGTGATTGGTAAGCATGCTCTTACATTTCATAACTCTTGGCCTTATTCTTGCTGGTTGCTAGCTAGTTTTAGTAGCCGTATTAGTGAACTAACTGGACTGACACAATTTTTCTAAAAGATGGAAACTTGCCATGTAAAGTTTTTCCCCCGGAGCAGAAGGCTTTTCGATTCATGATTCGAGACTTTTGAGCTGTTATCTAAGCTGACAAGTGAAAGCTCGTGAGTTTTCTGGAAATAGCATGGCTAAATCCTTAAAGACATCTACTATGCACATTGTTCATGGTGTATAGCAAATACTCAGTAGGAATAAATACAAAATAGAACTACAAAAGGAGGATGTATTCTAAAACTTCCTTTTTATTTCAGCTTTAAAGTGGCATTCGGGAATTTTGCGCAATTGCTCGTCGACTATTTTTAGTTAGGACAGGATTTGGTGTACAGAATGCCTGAATACTACCTCAGAGAAAGGTACTCAGAAATCTTTCGAAATTACTTAAAATGGCAGCTATATAAGTTCATGGCTCAAGGGTCAATAAGTGCTTCAATCTCAAGAGTAAAGAGTAGCCATTTTAGTTGTGCTAGTCCTGTTAATATTTATTAACAAATTAGCTCAACAGAAGTAGAACGTGCAAATAAGAACGGGAAACGAGATGCTTTATATTTTAGTGATATAATGCTTAGGCATATATGTTTGGTTTCCAGTTAGAAAGTTCATAATTTGCTTGTCTTGTCAAACAGGCAGCTTTAATGTCTTATTTATTAAAACGCTTCTATACAAGCGACATTGACTGCATTTTGTAGTTACGAATACACAGTACATAACTAAGCTCCACGTGGACAGTTAAAAAGTTAGTGTTTTGAATTAGATGTTTCAAACTGCAATTACGACTGTTGCAGCTACTAGTGTGCAAAAGCAAATTTCGGTGAAATACTCACGTAAAACCTCTCTTCCCGTATTAGCTAGTATAAAATGCAAGCTCAGAATAATTTGCCATCTCTAATCTCCGTAATAATGCATGGTAAATTTATGAGCTCTGCCCGACAGGAATCATTCCTCTGAGGGTTCCCGACTGATCATTATTAGCTATTCCCAAAATGCCTACTTGTTCAGCTCATACCACCGTGGCTATGTAGAACTGAATTCGGATTCGAATTAACTTCACTGCACTTAAGTGCTAATATAGGATTTTCCATGTCATATTTCTCTCTTATAAAACATTAAACTGAGCTAAAAACAAAAGATTCTCAATATAACGAAGCTGTGGTTATGCTGTCTTGCTACAAGAAGGGCTTTCTACTTCTCTATAGCTGTGTAATAGTTTTATCAAGCAAATTTCAGAAAACCAGGACTAGGAAATTATTTATTCGCTTTTATAAGTATTTCGCACAGCTCACCCAGCCGAGTCTTTATAACTTTACTTCGTGGCGTTAGTTATGATTGCAAAGTAGAGAATAGTTCTTCTGTAGAAGAGACGAATGGTCCATGAGGCTGACCGGGGCATTAATTTGATAAATGAACCCACCATGACGACTGATCCCCACGAAGTAAATGTTATGGAACCAGCTCTTCGCCGCGGAAGGGCTGTTATTAGTTATTACCTTGCCAGTCTGCATTAATATAGTAGCGTGAATAGATGGGCTTGATGAGTTACTAAGTTGATTTAAACCGAACATAAATTAATGAACTGGAGAAATGAATGTGAAAATGCAAACAAACGAGTTTGAATCTGTTGGTTATCATTCATACGTAGTGTTATTTAGTAGATAGGTTCTTTGTGAACAAAGCTAGGCATACACTCATAAAGCAGGAAAGGACGTGGAGACTGCATGTAATTAAAATGTGATTGATTAGTAGAACTACTACATATTTAGTTGTGCTGGGGTGGTACTCTGTCTTACAAGTTATTGTACAAGATATGATACTAAAGATAACGTTGACCAGTTTATTTTGTTAATAACAAAGTTAAGTTGTGCAATTTTTAGTCGTATGCAAAAATCTAAATCGTGTACTTGTACAACCAATTCATACAGATTCTTTACTATGCTATCCTTAAAAGTAAAAAACCTGAGTAGTGTTGCAAGCTAACGTATTTTGATCTTGTAGCCAAAATTAAAAAGGAATATTTTACCAGATGAAAAATACCTAAATTGAGATTCTTAGTGTCGTGCAAAATTTATCTAATGTAGAAAACAATGCCTTCTGCTCTGTATCTTGTTACAACAACAATATTAACAACGAGTACAAGTGTTATTTACATAACCAAAGAATAATAGAATACAATGAATACAAGTAAACCTCATTCTTTATAGTTTGTCCTAACTTCTGTACATATTTACATATAATCGCAATTAAGATGGTTTCACGCGATTTCAACCCAACCATCATGAATATTCATAAGACCCAGACTGCAATTTTTGAGCAAGAGTAATTTGTAGACATCTTTTGGTAGAACGGGTAATAACATCTAAGATAGTGAAAGGGTTATTTTTTAACTAAGAAGACGATCAAAACTTAACCATTGAAACTAGAAGTAACGTTACGTTATTCTAACGCAACGGCAGCCTCTAAGGATTCGTATGTACTTTTCTTAGAATATTTTTCAATTTCATTTTTCTTTACATCTTCTTTTAGCTTCCTTAAAAACCTACTGTAAAGCTTGGTTCGCTATTGCTCTCTGCTTTTAAGCTAAGCATTGAGAAGATTTCAATTCCGATAATGTTCTCAACTCCCATCAGTTTACTACGGAGTCCCCTGCCAGCCTGCCACTGCCACTAACCAATAAGTGAGCTTTAAGCTTAGTCAATTGTAATGATTATTATTTTGTTACTGTCATCATCCTTATCATCTTTAACATCCTTTTTCATTCAAGACGATATGGCATGCTACGTTTCTTCCTTCGCATTGCAACTTCTGTATTTAAATAGTATGCATGCATTAATAAAGTTCTTTCCTTGGTTTTGGTTCCTAGTGGTACTGGTACTATGTGTAGAAGATTATTAAGGAGGAAGAAGCAAAGCTTTCTTTTGTACGATTATTAAATCCTCCTATCCTATCTGATCGTTATTATCATCATCAGCAGCAGCAGCGTCAGGAAGGGAGTTCTGTCTTGTGTCCTTCTTTGTGCACTTTGTAATGAAAATCATGATAATAATACCTTGCAAGAATTAAATTGAAATGTTCAATAGGCAGAGTAAGGAGATTAGGGAACGAGATTACATCGAACGATACAAAATCACTGTATGTGTTGTTCTACTCTTGCATCTTCTTTATGAGATCTATGGCTTTCAGAGAGATGTTAACACTTTCTTGATGAAATGAGTTGAGAGTTAAAAAAATCCTTTTGCAGACTTGCTACAGCATGTAACGTGTGGATGTTGGCTGAAGACGACAACTTGAATTTCTGAATAAGAAGATTAACTAAGAACCTTTTTCCAAGATTTTTATCAAAGTGAGCAGTTTGTTCAATATAATTTGTGGTATAGTGTGTATAGGCTGTAAGATGTATTTGAACGAGCATATTGGACGCGTGATAAGATAAATTCATCTTTCTTAACTTTTAAATTTATATTAAGTAGTGGAAGCATATGGATGGACTAGGAATGATGTGCTTGGCCTTTTATTTTGTTCGTATTTTGTTTTGTTTGCTATTGGCAAAATGGGATCAAATAAAGTTATGCTTGTAGAGTTTGTAACATTAGGAAAAGGATGTTCAGTCTTCAAAGATTAAAAGTTATACAGAAAATGTCAAAAACAGGCTTCATTTGATGTATACATTTATTTATTTTCCTTATTTAAACTAAACCCACTACACCGATGAAATTGCATCTCTCGATTGACTTATGCCCCCCATTTTATAAGTGTAAATTCGAAAGTAAATTTCATCTGACGCTGACACTTTGTCAGATAAGTTCTTTTAATGATCAATATTATACCGATATCGTCTCAAGTGGATCGATTTTTTTAGCACCTTGGAAAATCGAATGTAAACTTTTACCTAAACCTGTAACAGGAAAAATGGGATTTTGATTTGCTTTATATCATTCGTCGTTCTATGTATTAACGTTTTTTAATTACAGGAAAATATTTCAAATCACACCTTTCAGAAGACCATTTGGACAAAAACATACAATTAAATGGGGCTAATCGGGTTTTCAATGGTAATTAAGGGGGACACTATTCGAGAAGGGACACTATTCGAGTATATACGGTATTATCTTAAATAGTAGTTATTATAATGCAAAAAAAAGGAGGAATTTTAACAGTAGCGATCGCACTAAGACAAAACGGTATTTGCATGAAATGAATATCCCACAGACACATTTTGATACACCTGAGTGAAAGAGTGAAACAGAAAAGTCCAAGAAGTCAGTTCATAAATCAGTAAGAACCCATTAGTCAACTGGGATGACAACATTACATCATTCGGTAAGCCAATAGACGACATTCACAAACCTAGCCAATTCACTAACACTCACCAAGCTCAAAACCGAATTTTTTTAGTCTTATCCATAGTCAAAGTAAAAGTCATAAATCATGAATCAATAGGTTTGAGCTTGAACTACTCAAACAAATCATTAAGGACAAGTCCATCCCACAGCGATGAGAGTATTGAGTTGAGAGACTTTTCATTTTTGGTTAAAAAGGTGGTCCGGTTCTTCTACTTTTTCTGTATTATAACTTTTTTTTATTATAGTACTCTTTTTTAATCCGTAAGCAAACATAAATGTTTCGTATCTTATGCCATGTATTCTAAGCATTTACTATAAAAAGGGTTCCCTATACATGAAGGGAATCTGTGGGCGATAATTCTTTCATCATGACGTATGTTTAACCAGCCTTTTCATACTATGAAAGGTGGCCGTCCGTCCCATCTCTGTGGTAGGTAGAAGTAGCTGAACAGAATACATACTAGATTACTGCATAAAATTGTAAACAGTTTCTTGAAAAAGTCAAACCTCTGAATTTTCCCATGGGTGTTTGCTAAGGTTTGGGGGTAACTTCCCAGTTAAATTAAGTACCCTCTGAGAACAAAACATCACTTGGTCCTTACTTTTTTTTCCTTTTTGTCCTTGTGGTTTGGTAGGGGCTCTTCTATCTAGTCGTTTATAACTTCTCTGGATGACGTTGATGTGATTAACCCAGGAAAAATGACCCTTGATATAATATGATATCCACCCCACTTTATAGTATCTACATCTCTTATGCCATCAAATAAGTCCACTTGACTTACCTACCGTTTTATGTCATATCAACCAGCAGATTTTAGTTAAATCCTCTCCGAAAACTACCCAGCTATTTCAACTTTCTTAAGTGGAAACTGTACCCCATTTTAGACGGTAAAGTATCAAAGCCTTTTGCAATGGTTTAAGATTTGCAGAACAAATGAACTTACATGTTCTACTTAAAAGCAGGAGTATCTGTCAATTCTTCTTCGGCTAGATAAAAGCCCTTTCACGCTAAAGAATGTTATGCCCTTTTATGCTTTTGCTTTATGTACTTTACATTGCTGTGGTTCTCTAAGCAATCGGAATCCGTATCGTTGATTCCAATTGAAAGGGTTTGAAATATCTAGAGGTAAAGTGAAAACATAGAGCACATGGAGAGTCACGCTTATGTGAGTTACTGTTCTCCATTGACAATTTCAATCCTCGAGTTACCATCTAGTTCGTAAGCCTAATATTTGCTGCCTAAATGAATTAAGCAGCGATTCCTGCGGTCCAGAGGCGACAAAAGGGCCCAGCAGGAGGACATAATGTCAAAGGTGGAAGTTGACTTGACATTTCAAAAGTTGACTTGGGCCTCGCCACTTTTAACTAGATTTTCCGGTAGTTTGGCTAGAATTTGTTCTATTAATAACTACACCTTCCTAAAGTAATTTCTTATAATGGTATCCTTAACTTCGAGATAACTACCTGTATAACCCTTCTATCGTCTTTATACTACCAAAGCTTTGGTATTATATTGTGGCCGTGCTGCTGCTGTTATGTTGAAGGGACTTGCTGAGACAGATCTTTCTCAAAAGAATTGATTGACAGACATGAGAATGAGATTCAAGGAGACCCACAACTCCTCCTCTTTCTGTCATTTAGTCAAACTTTTTGAACACGTCAAAATTAACAAGGTGGTTGGTTGGTTTCAATACTGAAAATCTCATCTGGTTGTTAGATGTTCGTGGTTTCATAAAAATTCGTTTGGTTTGTCTGATCCTCAGTAATCAGTCTCCGTTTCTTATTATAATACTGAAAGTATCGAATACCTTTACTTTAATTTAAACTTTTAGGCAGTATATCCCTTCACATTTCTTATTCTTTTGTAAGATTATATAAGTTCAGGTAAGGAACTAAGAAAGATCTCTCTGGACTATGCTAAAGATTACTATTTTATTTACTGATTTACGGTATCCCTTCTATATGCAATCATAAATGTTAACTCTGGACTCCGACAGGTTAACTTTACCTCTCTCATCGTCAGTCTTTCTTTCATCAAAAAAAGATACTTTTTAATTTCATCTACAACTCTCATCTGCCTCTAACCCTAATGAGAATATGAGGAAGAGTCTCAAGTTGTTGATTTAAATTGGATAAATTAATGGCGTGAGTAAAATGATAGAATTTATTTTATCTCCTTGTTGAAAACCGGATCTTAATCAAATAAGCTCGGGAAATTCATGACTCTCTCATGCTCTTTGCTTGGCTTATGTGTTTAATTAATTTGTTAAACCGTTAAAAAGATCATCCTTGAACTTTGCTTGATATACAAAAATCAAATAATAAAAATCCTAGGCACAGATTGATTAACTGATTGCAGGACTTTTTAAACCATCTTTAATAGGGAAATGGCATATTTCCCTAACGAGGATGAATTCCTTGGTGTCCAAGTCAATTGTTAAAATCATGTTTTATTACAAACATTTAAAATCATTAGAGTAGGAAATAAATCCTCCCACAACAAGTAAAAACATTTTAAATGTTCCAATCAATTTACATACACAAACATAAAGTAGTTTAATCTACTTAACAACATGTTTAAGACTCTTAATCCTCACCTAGAATTAGGAGTAATGGTAGCATTGAAATCGGATATCAACAATAACCTGGCGACTGGTCAATACTTGAGGGGTTTAAGGTATTTATTACCATTTCCCCAGTACCCTACTACTACCTCTTAGAACTTGACTGTCAGCTATTATTATTTAATTCAAAGTGGGTTGTTTGTTTTTTATAATTCAGGTCGGTCAGAATTGTTTAGAAAAATATATAGTTTAGTTGGAGCAGGTTAATAATACTACTTTCTCAGCTAACTGGAGCCTACCTACCTCATAGGTACCATGGTCGTCCGTCGTCCTAGTCATTATTTTCTAAACTGAAACCTTCCCATGACATTAAACAAGGTAAGATAGTATCCGATAAGGGAGAAAACACGGGCTAATAAGATCACCTTTTAGAACAATAGGGCAGACAGCAGCAGCAGACATAAAACCCGATACATGTACATACTTAAACCTACCTGAATTTTTATACTTTTTTAATCTTAGACGGAAGAAATAAAAACGTCTGTCAGACAAGGAGGTACACTGTGGTCCTGGTTTTAGTCTGGTTGCATTGCTGCATATCTGACAAACCTTGTAAAACACGAGTTTCACTCTGTAATGGATAAGGTAATGGGGATAGAAGAGTGAAACTCGAGACTCGATGAAGATAAAGTGAATAACTTATTATGAGTTGATGGTCTTGTTACTTTCTTCGTTTTTTAATATTTTTTTCAGTTGAGTCAGGCCTTATTGTGTACAGTTTTTATGAATTCATCAAGCCAGTTAGTTATTTGCCACTAGACGAGCCCTTACATTAAATACCAATGGTTAATTTAGATATAGGAAAAGTTGGACTCAATTTTTAGAATTCTTTAACAACCTATTACCCAGTGGCTTTTAGAATAACAGAATAAAAAGTACGTTCTGTATGGAAGAGTTAGTACATTTTTTCATAGCGCTCGTATATGCAAAGGGAGATAGAATAGGACCACTCGAAATAATATCGGACAAAGTGTTTTTTCTTAAGAACCTCCTCCCACGAAGATGATAATGATGGTGATTATGGTTGTCAGGTAGGAATTTCATTCGATGTAACCTGTCTTGTCATAATGGACTTTATTCTTTCCTTCTTCATACACCTAACCACTTCCAACTTCCAAAAGGCATTCATCTATCCATTTAACTATTCATTCCGGATCCAATTGTGAATTCAGTGCTACATAAACAAATAAAAAATATTGTATATCTTTAAGACATAGTAAAATGTACATTCATAAATGGGCTTACTAAAAAAATTATACTAGTGCTACGATAATGCATAGACTAATGGTTAAATAGAACTTCGTCATAGTAAATGCTGTAATAATAATGATGATGATCATGGGAAGTCTGTGGTAAATGGCTGTGTTGTTGTTAAATGTAATAATAATTTAAAATACAACTGGAAATTGGATTACAGAAGCACGACCATTTTCCAGCTAGCGGTGGGTCTCTTACTTACGCTGCTGGCAAATGTAATTGAACTTTTTATATTTATAACGTTCTAAATTCTGACAAATAAGGTTTTGAAATTCAGTGTTGCAATTGTTTCTAAAAAAGTGATTCAATTTTTGAAAATTCTATTGAAAAAATATTTCTGCAGCTTTAATTACGACGGATTGATTATCAGTCTCTTTATTTACAGTAAAAAATCCATAAATGTAATTTAACAAATTTTTTAGTCCTCCATCTTGGAAAAACACCCTTTTAAAAGTAATTAATTGCCTTAAATCTCCATAATTTACCACACACAAAGCAAAGCAAAATCTTTATCCAAACTTGGTACTAATACCCTTTCTTAGCCCAAAAATCCCAACAGATAAATATTCCTCTTCTCCTAATGCTAATTCTAATGACAGTCATCTCAGCCTATCATACTCACTTGCAGTTTCGTTCATGACATGCTTATTATTTTGTCCCAAGTAATTAAAAGTGAGGTCAAGGGAATCCAAAGTGTACTGAGCCATCCTCACAGAATAAAGATAATTTAATTTAGCATAACACTGTAAAAGTACTTTATTTACATGCGTGCATAAACATTTGGGAGGAAAAAAGTATTTCATTGAATACTGAAATGAAATGACAGCTAGGCCGGCAGGTACTGGTAGTTAGTATTTAAGTACTGCGAGTAAACATAAGGGATTTCTGCCTACATTGATGAACCCTTATTCGGACAAACAAAACAAACATTGTAATTACAGGTCTTCATTTAAGCAAGCTACCCCCTAAGTGGTTAATCATCACTGTTCATTTTTAATAATTGCTCACGCAAGTAAACACAAAATGTAATAATATTTGTTAGCATAAACATACAAAACAATAGAAATAGTATGTCCCTTAATTGATTTCCATGGCCAATGCGTGTTCATTACGTAGTTGCGTTAATTACCCACAGAATAGAATAGCTAAAAGCTCGTTTAAAGTAATGGGTGCTTTATGAAGCACGGAGGAAAGTACTAGCCTGAATTTTTGCGTCATCCTTCTAACCAAATCTAAACAAAGTCAATGAGAGATTAAAACCTGATAATTATCTCTATCCATTTATCTTTTTCCTTTATACCTCTTAACAATAATTACTAGCTAGAGCTTGAGCCCCTATATTCTCAACCTATGATTGGATTTATATACCCACCTCAGCGGGTTGGACAGGTGAATAACCAACAATGATGAAAAAATATCAGGTTATGGACAAAGCGTAGGATGTAACGGCAAATTATTTCAGACAAATAGAGGCAGGCAAGGGTTATTAACATACACACAAAAGTTATAATTTGGTAATGCATACATTAAGAAATGAAGTAATATAGTAATTAAGATTCAAATGTTGATTTTGATTATGATTATGCAAATGAGTCCATGGTCTGTGAACAGTACAGTCCAGTGATGAAAGTAAAATTGGTTTACGTAGATGACTGAAAGAAATACCGTTTTGGGAAATGGGTATAATCACTATCGGGTTGTTTATCGAAGTTTATTGACACACAATATCAACTTCAGGTAAGGGTCACTGTTGAGTTTATCTATCAATTTAAAGCTTGAATTACAGCTTTAAATAGCTTTACAGAATAATACAACTCTAACCAATTCAAAATCGCTTTACAATTACTTCCACCTCCATCTTCTCAGTCTTCTTGTGACACATCTTCGCTCCAACTATTCTTTCTTTGTCTATGCTTAAGTGAGTTTAATAACGTTGAATCATTATAATATCCATCAAATAACGGCTGCTCCATGTCCATGTTCAACTAATCTTTTACATGCGGAGAATAAAATTAGAAACTTGTAACAAGTTTAAGCAATGCTCTGACCGGGTAGAAAAATAAAATTTTATTCCAGCAGGCAGCAACTCTAGTTTCCGATCCATGTTGGATCCATCTCACTAGCTTATCGATTCAAGATGTAGTCCAAACCTCTCTAACTTAAGTACGGCTTGTTGTAGCTACTTACTTATCCTTAACTATTTTAACATTCACGAAACATACATGCATGCAAAAGTGGCATTTTAAGCTTGTACTAACTTTAGTATCAGTATCATGCATAACCAGCGTACGAATCTTAAACCATTCTCCAATCCATGTGTCGAAATATTTTCTCACTTGCCAAGTAAAAAAGAGGGGCATGTTTGTTCATAGGCATATCAATAGGATTGTAATTTGCTATGCTGTGAAAAGCTCGGGAGCTTAGGGAAGGATTTTAAGTTTGTTGGACCGATCTATGCATAAGTTATCGGTGCGATCGAACTTGAATACGTAACTACGTACCAGAGGACATGACACTGGGAGACTTTTACCAGGCAGCCAGCAAGCAAAGGGTTTATCCTTGGTTGGAGAAAACATAGTTAATGTCATCAGCTTGCCTGTTGTCGGCTTAGAGGTGCACGTGCTCTCATTTTTCATTCCTTTTGGATGGATTCTAGATTTCACATTTCCTTAAACTTACTTTGCCTACGCCAAGAATATCTTTACCAATGCAGCCTAGAAAAATCGAAGTTTACCATAGGGATGAGTTTCGGCAATCTTAGTATCGATAAGTTTTGCTTGCTTGAATATATTTATTATATGGTTGTATGTAGGTGATTCTCCGAACACCTTATGAGGCTTACTCATCACAGAATAACATGGGTACTAATTAAATTGTCACCTGCAACGAAAAAGAATCATACCTCTTACTTTACAGTATTTCAAAAATCATTCAACTGGAAATGTCACCAAACTATTAAAATAATACATGTCGTGTCGTGCCTTCGTTCATATTTCTCATCACTTCCCCTAAATTAAAATTTACTTTCGATCAAAAATTGTTGAACTTGTTAATCTATCTAGAGGGACTCATTTCCTTTCTTTGCATTGATGTAGAATTCAACTATTTAAACGGAACCAACTTTTTTAAACCCCAACGAGAACCAACTTTAGAACTCAACCCTTTCAAATTAGCAAATCTACTCAGCCATGTACAAAATCTATTTATTTCCTTGTCCTTCGACAACAGTTCCAATAAAATAACTCAACAGCATGAAAAGTTTGTCAAACGAGGCTCTGCGGGCTCTCATTTTCATTAACAAGACTAGACCACAAAATCACCCGAGACCGAAAGATTCAGCCTCCCCATTCGTTGTGTCCTCCTGATGACTATAACTATGAAACTACGATTGTCAAACAGCTTCAATTTTTCCTTATTCAAACAACAATAATTTTAAATGTTTCTATATTACAAATTCAACTTTAAACTACTTATCTTTCGCTTAAACCTCAAATGAATAATAATATCCCCATCTACTTTACTTTACTTTCAGCCCAACTACACTACTACACTTCCACTCTGCTCTGTAGGTATCCAATGTCACGCATAAAAAGTCTCATATTATCGCTCGTTGTCTTTTCACTTTAAAAAATAGTTGTAACCTCAAACCAAGATCCATTTGGTATTAAAGACTTGCCCAAAGCTGTTACACTGCTGCTGCTGCTGCTGCAGAGATCCTAATAAACTCTCTGTAGGGGTCGAAAGAAAACTTTGTCGTTGTCACATTCATATTGCTGGTAACAAATGCAGGTTGCTAGATCGTAAAGAACGTTTAAAATATATTTTAACTGCCCATCCATCGGCCAACCCGGCCAACCAGCCAGGCACTCCCTGTGGATCGGTTTTGATATCAAAAGCTTTTTACTTTTAATGGCAGCATCTTTTTACTTGAACTTTTCTCCTATTATATTCTACCATTACGAATACGATAGATTCTACAACATTCATAAAAGCTGACTTCTGTTGTCAGATCTTCTCGTACTTTATTGTCACTTTGTGCAAAATGTAAATATTAACTCTGCTTGTATCACTTACATCCTCGACCATGTACCTAACTAAATTACCTTTTCCTTTAGCTCATTTATGCTGGGTTAAAAAACCTGAAATGCGTAACTAACTATTGAATGAAGCCACACCGGCAGAATTGCTAAATGGCTAGCGGTGCTAGATTTAATCAACGTTTCATATTGCGTAGAAAGATAACTCCCTTGAGTTACACGACTCTTTTTTATTGAGCTAATGGGTCAAAGCTTAAAACAATGGACGACTAAACCGGTGTAAGTAAAGCATTTACATGATACGATTATGCTCGCACTTTATCTCTCCTTCTTGATTGCCGACTGATTGAGGATGATGTTCTTGTACATTTCTCTTAACTAATGCCATCCCTGCTGGTCTAGTCTGTTATTTAATCTAATCTAAATGTTGTTTGCATTTTAAACCTTGCATTTATTTCTCAGAACTTAGTTTGCGTTTACTTTTGCAATTAACCAAAGTTTTTTACCTTCAAGGATTAACCGTTAGAATTAATTGTTTAATGGATTGGGATTTATTTTATAACCTATTGATTCATTTTAATTTGAGACGATTGACCTCTTGACCAGGTTAAGTCTTAAATCAATTATTCAGTTTCTTAGTTTTTTTTAGGATTTTTGTTTTTAAAATTGCATTTGATTTTTAAACTTGTCCTGAGCTGAAGGGAGGGAGAGGGACTATTTTTAAGGGAGCTTAAAATTCCTAGATTAGAAATAGAGATAGAAAGGAGATAAATTTCAACCCGAAGGGGATTCCAACCACCTCAGGTTAATTTTATGATTACTAAAAGTACATAATAATAACTAGGGATCTTATAGTTTCCCGTTCCTCCCTAGCAAGTAGATTAAAAGATGGGAAATCAAGGGACAAAGGACAACCTGTTGTGTTTCTGGTGGAGTTGTACAATATCGGGAAAAATTATTCCCCGCATTGCATTGACTTTTCTTTGTTGTGGTTTAGTTTCTACCCATGTGGTGCTTGACTTGCTTTCTGCTAGTTTAGAGACACTAACTACTAGTAGAAATAACTATTTAATCTTATCTGGATCAGCCTATCTTGAAATTCAAAACTTGGTTTACAACAACGGTACATCATTGTCAATTTTATTATTGAGCTCTGGCTGACTACCCTGTGCTTCTTTGCTTGATAATAATTTTTCAAATGACATTCCTCCTAATTGTTGAACAAGACAAGGTAGGGCTGGGTAGCCTCTTGCTGTTTCTTGTAATTTTTTTTATGAAAACTCTAGATAAAATTTTCAGCTTTTGAGGGGTGAATTTTCTGATCTATAATAAATACGCATGTAGGAGTAATTTTATGATTGCATTTAATGGCATGTATTCTGAAAGTTAGCATCACAGGGAGGACGTGCCAATTAAGAGGGTATTTTTATCAAATGAGCTGTACTTTATGAGGTTTAAACTTCAGTAGATTATATATTTTCAAATATTTCTCTCAATCTAATCAATCCCTTTCAACGATTGAAGTTCAAGTTTGAAAATTAATAAGGGCTTTTCGTTAAGTTGAACTTAAAACCTGGTTTGACTACTTTTCTAAATTGTTTTACTTATAAATGATAACAACCATTGATTGAATAATAGCTCAGCAAAAGATTTTTGTAGTAGGAGTATAATAGGAGGAACTATATTGGATGGGAGAAAAAGTTACGTGTTAAGTTCTGGGTTACTTTAGATAAAAAATAAGCCGACACTTATAATACCTCATGTTGCATGGGATCATTAGAGAATAGACACTTGGATGCAAATCCACTTCTTGATGTGACTTGAGCAAAGAAATGACTTCGCCATAAATATTTTGGTAAAATGATAAGTTAAGGAGTCAATTAATGGGGATATGAGTGAATTAATGAGTCATTTTTCCTGTGCATCCCACCTCACCTGAAGTCAGTAGGTTAATCAGCAGGTGCAGGGTCAATGATTTAAGTCAAATGCAGTTAGATACAGTTTAACTGCCCACTTGGACCTAAAAAATCATCATGAAATTAAAGTTTACCATTTCATGGTAAAACGTAAATCGGTATTAACTTGTGATCAAGAACAAGTCGTAATGTTTAGTATCGCAAAAACCAATAGTGTTTGCTAATTAACGAGTATACTATTATTTTCAATGCTTAAAACTTGCGAAAAGCCATGCGATTACGGTTCCCTATAGAGGAAAGTGCTGATTAGTAAATATTCTTTCTAAACTACAAAACCCAATTTTTCACACATTTTCTTAACACAACATATTTTTACCCTGAGGGAGCTGTATCCAAATGTACAGTGATGGGATCTTTCCATTCCTGTTCACAATCAATTTCCAGATCAAATTTGGTTTCTTTTCTTTCAGTTCTTTCTTCTAATAAGTAAGCTTTAGACAATTCAACGGTCAAAATCCTAAACTTGTTCGAAGAACTTGTCTCGCCTCTTCCTTTGTAGTTGAAGATTTAAAGTATTTAGTGTCAAGAAGAATTCCTCACTTGAGTTGATTTAGTCTGAGCTCGTTCAAACAATAACAATGGTTGTGTAATTCGGGTCTATTAAAGCATCATTCTCCAAACTAATGAAACATCCTAATGGTGTTAAATATACATGCGTATTTGTTCCTATCATAATGTATAAATCCTATAACCATCCCATCACCGTCAACAAATGAAGGTAGTTCTTATGCTTTCCTCGTAAGTTTTCATCCCTATTTTCTGAATATGCTAATACTGAATATCCTACTTAACTCAAGTACGGTCGAGTGGTCAATTGTCTTTTGAATTGTTAAAATTGCTCTATAAAGCAGTGGCATAGAACTTTCAAATCGTTTACTCCAATTGACCACAGTTGACATTAACCTTTTGGACATTTTATTCCTTACCTATATCCACCCTCTACGCTTCTTCTGCTCTGAATTAAAAACAAACTAACGCAACCCTTCTGCCTTCATTATAAAATACACAATATACTTAAGTGAAAAAACAAGATGAAAGAAACGTATAAATGAAATACGTTTTTCTCACCCAGTAAGTACTCCAGGTTTCCTCTACTGAATACTAATTAATCCAGCAGACTGCAAGCTTGTGTAAGCAAGGAAAAAATAGTTTAAAACTAGTTCATTTATTCCACACTAAATTAAAGAATTATTGTTTACTTTATTTCGAGCTTGTTGGTTTAAACCAAGACCGACATAATTCAAAATCAGTTGAAGGGCTAAGAGCCTTTTGTACTCTGCTAATGAAACTAAAGCAACGTAACACAATGCAACCAGTCCATAACTCATGAACTATCATCGGATAAAGGGTAATTTTACACCGATCATCTCGAATCAGAGTCAATAAGTTTGTCTAACTTGTCAAAAATGGCCAGCAAGCGGACAAGGCAGGAGCTTGGAATCCTTTCACAAAACATTTGCGGTTTCTATTCCCTTTCTTTATTGGCAGACGTGGAGGAATCATGCCATCTTATTCTAATCAGATTCAACCCAGCTGGAAACATTAATTTCGAGCTATAAGATACCTGCTGAATTACCTACTACAAAAACTGAACAGACCGACCCATCCTTGACCATGTTACTGTCATAGTCAGTCATGGTATTTTATTTCTATTCTATACGATCTAATATCTCTTTTACAGGAAAAGTATGAGATAAGTTATAAAAAACGTGATTCCCATCTGAAAAGAATTTCAAGGTTTTACACATCAAATGAATCCTAATTTACAAGGAACTGGAACCGGGGGGATTAGCACAATAAATTGTAATTGTGGTTGCTTTAGTTCTAATCGCAAAGTTGATTAGAGAGCTAGAGTCTAAAGGGAAAGAAAGATCCTGAGAATTTTATCAAACGAATGGGAGGAACCTTACCTTGGCTTATGCTCATTCTGAGAAAATTATTTTTATTTATTCTACTCCAGTTGGACAACTATTATGTAGTACCTGGATTGCTTTGAGGTATTTTATACACGTTCTTTCTAACCTAGAAAAAAAAGTCTCAAAGAACCTAGGTAATTCCAGCAATTTTTGGAAATAAGCTGATTGATTTTTACCCCCATTGATAAAAAAAAAAGTTAAACAAGCAGCCTCGAGTCGAGTTCAATTGAAAGCCTCTGATCGTAGGCGATGATCTTATGAATTTTACCTAATTCGACTTAGGTATAGAAAATAGTTTTTTAAAGTTAAACAGCACCTCCCACCATTTCAATTGGGTTGGAGGGGATTGCATAATAAGTAGGCAATTAGGCGACCAGTACCACACACACGGAAGGTACACGGGGACGGGTAGGTATTCTACTTAAGTTCTCTCTTTTTATCAAGTAAATTCATCAAGTTAGTTAGTGGAGTATTAAACTGGGTGTAAATAGTATTTTTAGTCCGTGGTCCCTCGTGTCCTGCTTTTTAGGTATTGATCTTGTCTTAAAAATTGAACAACTGTGTCAATCAAGCTTTGGAAGGTTTTTGAAAGTTGTGTCACCTTTTTTGTGAGTAACGAAATTTAGCTGTGAAATACAGTATAACAAGATATGTCCACTACACACTACTCGCTTTCTGTGGGATATTGTGCACCGAAGCTTATGGTTCGCTAGCATGGATGATGATCCTAGAATAAGTTGGAATAAAAAAGCACTCGTAAATGAATAAAACAAGGATAGACCTCGTTGTAATTTAATGACGGGAAAACGCCCTGATTAACCCAAAGGTAAGTTTGCATATAAAGCTGGGTGACATGACTGTGGCTGACATAAGGCTGTGCCTTATTATCACTGCACTGCTAGGAAACTCTTTTGTATCTTTGATCTCTCCTTCTAAGCAGTAATGCAACTTGTTAGTAAAAGGTGTGTTGATGTCGTATGCAAGAATTAAAAAAGTACTAGAACCAGGTAATTCATGCCTTAGCCTCCAAATTGGAGTGTAATCTAAAAGTGTTTGGAAATCTTTTCATTGTCCTCCATATTATTATCATTACTCTGATGTCTTATTTATGAGTTACTACTAAATATAATACTTGTAGCTGTTATAAAGATACAAGGTTACAAAGACCCTGAATTGAAACATCAAATAAAATTTAAGAATCTAAATTACGTGAGAACCGTATGGCTCAATTAGTTGTCATAAATTAATCCCTTCCTCTGTCAGCTATATTGCACCAGTAAATCTGCCTCGAAGTAGGAAAATACTAACATAAAGTAGCGTAAGGTCTTCATAGAACTCAGCGCAAGCGAGGGTTTTTATTGCAGTGCTATTAAAATATTGCCACCAAACTGTCATATCGAATTCGCTGGCTGAAGGGTTTATTTATTGCTTTATGAGGGATTTGTTGGAAGAAAAACCGTTCAGTAACAACAACACTCTATGTGGGTGTTAATTCCAAGAACAAGACTGTTGTTGTGCACAAGTTTAGCATCTTGTGCTATCTTATATTGCTACTTCACAATCATCAGCTTTACTTCTTTAGGTCAAGCTTTGTTGTGAATCAATTCGAAGAAACTTTATAATGACAGCTTTACTGGACAATCTTTATTGGTTTACTCAATGGCCAACTTCCGATGCAAACAGTTCTGCAAACTGCCGCATGTTTATTGTTTTCTGCTGGTAAGGCCCACCAATGACACACACAATCTTGTGTCATTTTTGTAATCTGTCACATTCTGACACTTAGTCCCTAATATTACTGCATATTAGAATCGTATGTTAATTATTGCAAGCGTTGGATTTTGAAGTAAAGATCTTAAATTCAACTACGATACGAACATTCTAGACTAGAGTTAATTCCGATTTTTTTCAAGCTGATTCGAATGCAGAGAACCTCACGTACCATCCCCATCCCCAATAACAATTCCCATTTCAGCTACAGAGACAGGAGCAAAATACTTTTTTCTACCCCAAAGACAGATTCGACACACCCAAACCTAACTTGACAAAAGGTGCACAACTATAGTGAAGAATAGGAATCCAAAAATTCATTATAATATTTCCTATTACTATGTTCCATATTATTTAGCAAGAATGACACATGCAATCTATCCAATCCAATACTTTAATACTACTCACACAATCTGACAAAACTATCTATCTAACTCTCCATCTTTTTTATTTACATCTGTACTTTACAAAAGATCCCTGCCTGGTCGTTTGTAACAGTTCATCCTATTTTTTCACCCCAAAGGATGACAAGACAGTAGAAAATTCCTGGAGTTTTACGCATTCACTTTATGTATTTAGTGCTCCTATAAAGTTCCTTAGGAAGTCCTTTCTTTTTGTTGTCCCTGTCTCTGCTCGGCTGAGAGACAACCAGTGTGCTTTTTTGAATGATACATAAATACCTGGCTTGTTTTGTTAAGACCCCCTCACCACTAGTCTAAAGGATCCTCTTCCTTTTCAAATCAAGATGGGATGGGAATACATACGACTTTCAAATTCTTTCAGACAAACCCAAAATTTTAACCCCAAGCAAAATAATAACAGCTCAAAGCCACATCGTACATCAACAAAGACTTCAGCAGGCTGATGCTCGACTCCTCTTTTCGACCTCTCATATAATACAACTTCTTATGACTTCTACTGTCATTAAATAACATTACACTTCTCATTGGGATGATTGATAAAAGGCTCTAGTTCTAAAATTCCTTATTACAACTGTCTCTTTAAACGTTTAAATCGGTCAGTAAAGACTTAAGGAGACCTTTTCTTATGGTGGCGTTGGCAGTTCGCTCCTCGTTTTGGCCTTTGGGTTACTGGGAAATAGTTTATATTATTATATTTGAGATTTATATTGTGCAAGATATGCGTAATATTATCTAGAAAGATACTAACTAAATGGTCGTATTTACTGGTTGCTTGCAGTAAGTAATAAATTAAGTCCAATACGGTCAACCAACGGTACGGTAAGTGGAGTCGAGTGCCCTACCGGGTTGAGGTAAGGCACCCTTTGCATCACCCACTGTGAGGTAATTCACTTTTAAGGCAACGATATCGGCTAGAAAATTTCAAATGTCATATTCCATTTATTAGTAAAAGGCTGAGATCTTTACCACTTTGAGTACAAGTAACTTTTACCATCGTTCTTATCTATATTTCTTCGTTTCCATCGCATGTGCTATGACTATCAAGCAAAAAGTTATGTCTATATAACTGCTACGACACACATCACATCCTGATAAAACTTTTTACAACTGATTATAACCTACGATAAAGAATGTAAAGAAATGAAATCTATAAAAAGTAAAGGAGACCTGCGACAAGGAGATGAAAAATGTTTAAAATATGTCCGATGTCGTCTAAAAATCCATAAAAACACAGACCAAGACCCCTAAGGGACTTGATATTAAATTTGACAGTATACAACAAGGTGGAACTAATAGCAAGGGCATAGGTCATAACTTCACGCAATAAATTATTGAACTTTCTTTTTTCATCAGTACAGTAGTATTTGACAGTATTTGAACCAAGAGAGTTGATATTCATTTACTTCGGTCCAGATATTTCCATGCTATCGAAACTCTGCTGGAGCAGGGTAGCCGTGGCCTACAGCCAGAGCACAGCCACAGATTTTTTGTGGTAGGTACTTAAACTTTGCACAAGTCAAAGGCAAGAACGCATAGTAGAATAAACTTTATAGGATCTCTACTTACAACTTATGGAATTATGTATGCTGCTAAAAAGGTAAGAGCACCCTTGACTCAAATTTATCGAACAGAGTTGACCTTTTAAGGGAGTAATGGGCATTAAAAACTACAACTTTTACGTATAAAAGCCGCAGTATAAATAAAAGCTGTGTGAGTTTTTATTGAAACTAAACCACTTTAGGACCTATTAAAAAATTTATGTGACTTAAAGCGCAAAGTTCACTCCATAACATTCGGGTCTCAGTTTTCGAGTGGTCGTATCACGAGAGGAAAAAATTACGTGAATATCATACATTTCTCAAACGTTATCCACTTTATTTCGCTACACTTTTTAAATATAAAGGAAAAAAGTTTCAAGAGTAGCTAAACTATTAGCTTCAAGAGGCAGTTCTTCGTAATCATCCCTACCGCTCCAGGATACTGTAGTACGTACAGAAGAGTACTTAGCTTGAACTAAACTTTATTTCTAAACCACAGATTTAGAAAATAGTAAAACTATATACCTACAAAGATTTTAAATTTTTTACCTCCCTCCATAAAGCATAATATTCAAATATTATTTTTGTTCATTTGGTGCTTATCTTTATTAAAGAGTTGAAGAGGATAATCGCTGATTCATAAACAGTATCCCCGGCACCCTTTGCACTTCCTATTTTGTTACAAAGCTTGAATTTTATAACCTTCATCCAGCCCAAGAACGAGTATAACCCTATGTGGTCGCCGTTCATGAATTGTATCACTTAATTTCGGCACTTAAGGCTTTTAAATTGCATCGTGGTGGTCTGGTACCCCTCAATTTACTTAAATATTAGCAGTAAGTTTAGTTTTAACTTTGATCCTTTTTACCACCAGATCACTTCAAGATATCATTTAATATAGATAGTATGACATAATATATTTACCAGCATTCATGAATTAATACACTTCCCCGAGTACGAATTATCTTACACTGATTCTCACCCGTTCCTGCATTCATATCCTATCAAATAAATGCGTACGACTTAAAACTTAAAACCTCTATTTAAGTGAGTGGTCGTTTTGTGGTGTGTTTTACTCTTTACACAACAGTTATGATTTTACGACCAGTTTCATGGCAGTTAACTGCCTGCCAATGCTTAGCTTTATGCCGTCTTTACTTTTCCTTCCGACGTTGCGGTTACCGCAGATCATGTTTAGTTTAAGTTGGTGTAACAGAGATAATCTTCGTGTAGTCAGCAAGCCAGCTTTACAGCCGAGTAATTAGTACCCTTATGGGTACAAAGCACATGCTGAGATCCATCTATAAATGTCGTAAATAAGTATGTACCATTGGTGAGGATTGAAGTTGCAAAAAATGATTTAGAAGAGTGTGAGAACGAGCCATCCAACGCCAACCTTATTTCTAAAAGGTTCATATTTGATTCCCGTGTAATTATTTCTGTACATTAGTTCTCTACTCGGTACCTACCTTTCCCTTCCCATTTTCCATATATGGAATCTTAGTTAAAACATAACTTTTCCTGGATAAAAAACACTTCAGAGATGTATTCATTATTATGAGTACTAAGTTGGTTATATCATGTTGAGGCAGGGAGGCTTGGGATTGAGAAATTCCTCAACTTTTCACTCCACTTTGATTAGTAAATAATCTTTTTCCGAGTAACACTTTAATTACCTTTGAATCCTAGTAACTTGTATTCTATTCTTTTAATAAAGAAAATATGACTGGTAGAACAAATGTGTGCTTAAAATATATCGAAGCATAAACTTATCATCCTTGGTATTACTTTACTTCATGTATCTATAACGTCTCATGAATAAAGTAGAGTGTTGTACAAAGAAGATGCATGAAGAGATGAAAGGATCCATTTGTTCTGAACAAAGATCTCTTAGATCTAATGCATGTAGTATTCAACTCTTGGCTAATTGAAAGCATTAATTTTCTTTACGGAGGAATAATAAATAGCAGAATAAGCGGAAAATGTTCAGAAATCTCGTGTACCAATAACAAGTACCTGGGTAAAGTAGACAGAAAGTGCAGAGAGGATGGAAAAGTGGGAGAATAAATTACAAGTATCATTATATTATATATTTGTTGCTTGCATAACGCAAGAAGGTAGGAAGGGATTGATGCAAAGAGTCCAAGGAGTAAAAGGCCTTTTCAAAAGTAAAAACAAGACGTAGAAAAATTGTCTAGATTATCCGAAAATCTTCAACTCTTCAACCCTTAAGGAGATGGAGTGGTTAGTCCTGAGTTGAAAAATTGCCTTCAAGATCCTGTTCTTACCTTGTTCAAATGCGTGTACTTTTATTGCGGCTAATGTCAAATGTTGCTGGCGTCCGTGCAGTGTAAAGTAAAATGGATGAAACTGGATTTTAGGCAAAAACTTGCCAGTAAAAAACTGTTAGATTGTTGAAAACAAACATGATAAATAAATACAAAGATCATTACTATTTCAACTGTTCGGCAGTAGGGTTTTTAGCCCTAGACCGAAAACCCCAGGGTACTTTCCTCCAGTTTGGAAAGTGATGAGTTGAGTTATCTCACGGAGTATTTTTACTCAGGCATGATGGCTAAGATATATCATTTTAATTGGCTTATTTCAGTTTTTACTAATTTACCATTCTATACCCCATGCTCCTTAAGTAAACAAGCAACAATATGAGACAAAGTTATGCAGATGGAAGAACTTTTTCGTTATAGGGGTATATTTTATCGTGGTAAGAGGAAAGTTTGCTTTACCTCAAAGATAAAAAACTAGCAAGGCCTTTTAAATTATTCTTTCTTGCTAAAGACTCCAGTTCAGTTTGAGCTTTGATGATTACTTTTAAAACAAATATATGAAAAAGTACGGGAAATGTAGAACTCAATTCACAGAAACATCAACAAGTGAAAGGGGTAAAACTAATAGTACTTCATGATATCATGATATAACATGCAACTTTTTAAATGATTACTACTTGCCCATAAACTAACGTATGAATTTTATACAAAAAATACCTGCAAAAAAGCTAAACCCAGTTAAAACGCTTTTTGCCAAACTTTATTTGTTTTCGGTCTACCGAAAGTAAAAGCAAACCTTTGGACTGTGCCAAAAGGCGTCACCTGAAAAGTGCAAGTCTGCAAGCTATAAAATCCCCTTATATGCAATTTATTGCAAACACCTTCTGCTGGTCTGAAATAAACACGAAATTAAAACTTACCTCTTCAGTATCTACCTACGTATCTTCAACAGAAGATTCACATAGAACAAATAAAACAAAAACTTACACAATAAGCTACAAAATACTACACTATTGCTACTACTCATACCTACTTAAGTAAAGAGGTAAGTAAGAGTTAGTAAAAGTGTGTAAAATATAAAGGGATGAAAGGCAGATTTATCGTTCTCATAAAAAGACGTGTAGTTATGTTGTGAAAATCTAGAGTAGTTAGTCTTAGTCACGCACTTGTAACCAAAACACATTAACTTACAACATCAGACAAATACCGACTTGTCTCTCTCAAAGCCATGCTAACTTTGTAAGTAAAAGCCAGCTTATGACTTGCTATAATAATGTTTAAAGACAAGCTATTTCGATGCAGCCGTTAGCATTGCTTTAACTTTTTGAACCAGCCGAATAAAAAAATATGAAGGGTATTAGAGATGAACCGGTGCTTAATGTTAATACATACTTGCTAAATAAGAGTAAGGTGGTAGTAAGGAAGCGGTGCGGTGAAAGAGTGTGATAATAATAACTTGTTCCTTAAACATTGTTTAACACAGGAGCTAATTTTGGCAAGTAAAAGATCTCATGGGTTTGAATTCTTATTATGATATGATCAATTAATATGTAAGACAAGGGTATGTGGTTTATACAAAGTAGTATCAGTGCTTGTTGAATATTAAATATATTAAACGATTCATTCTATGCATGCCGATTTGAAAATACAGAACTGTTCAACAACTGTCTCGTGAAAACATTAGCATTACTAACGCCGGCTCAGAATGTCATCCTTTAGTTTTGAAAACAAAACGGTAGCCGTTTTATTCTAGATAATGTTCCCACGCGATGAATCGCTCAAGATTAGGTTTTAGCCCTATTATATTTGAGAGAATGGATGCATTAAATCATGGGACTTTAAGGTTGGATTAGATTAAAGTGGGCTTCTACAGATGAGCATGCAGTTATACCAGTTGCGTTGGCATTATGTAGGTTTGTATTTAGTAGACAGATGAATGCAGTTAAATTCAGTTCGTAATGGGAATAAAAATAAAGAGTTTCTTTATGAAGGGGTTTAGATGGCTCATCAAATCCGAATTAAGATGACTTTTCCCTTCTCTAATAGAAAGATGACTAATGGACTTTTCAGAATGACATATACACTCTCACCCTTCATCTTCTGTCGGACAGGTTAAAATGGGCTTTTAAGTAGGCAACCAGCCGAGTCATTAGAAAACTTGGTAAAAAACAAGCACTTCTGTCTCTCTTGTTCGGTCATTCTTACTTTAGAGGTGTGCTTTAGAAAAAACACCAAGGGATATCACAAGGGTTTTGATCGGGTGGATATTATTTGATTCATTGGAATGGAATTTAAAATGTAAATCAAACCATCATAGACAAATTAATTTACCTGTTATCTGTGCAGTCTCATATACACTATTTTGTTTATTGAAATTCGTCAGTTTAAACTTTACTTTGGTGGATCTACTTAAACACTCATTAGCTCTAATGGTTGAGTGAGGGAGTATTTTTATAGGTTAAGCTACAATAATTAGCAACAAGTTTTTTTTCAACGAAATACAACAAACTGAGGGAAATTAGTTACGACCTGGGGTAGTTAGACTGTGTGAGCAAAGAACCTTGATTGTCAAGATGCATTTTTCGTTTTAACTGACAACCCTAAAATTTATCTCAATATCTAAATTAATAAACCGCTAACTAACCTGCTGCAGGCTGTTGAAATAAGAACAAGAGTTGCGAGAAGATTTGCGAACAGCTTATGTCGGTCGGTGGTTTTTTAGTATTGTTGAGAGAGAAACTACTAAACTAACAAAATATTATCTATCTAATGAACAAATATCGCAAGCCCTAGAGGCTGGAATCATTAAATTACACGAATAAGATGCTTAAATAATTTTTACCCTATGTGGTTATGGTTTATCTGTGTAGCTCTTCTTATCTGCATAAAGTATCTACTTGTTAGAGAACTGGAAGTACTGCTACTAGTAGTACTATAACTATGTAATGCTATTGCAAAGTTTAAGTTAATAATTTCTCAACAGCTGAAGTCATTAATTTACTTTTGAACTTAGGAGATAAGATACAAATTGAAATCGGCCGTCCTTCTGTCTGCACTGTCAAATAAATTACGTGGATTTTTTCGCATCTTCGTAACTAAGGCTCAGAGCAGAGGTAGTAAAAATTGATTTGTTTCTTTTAAGAAACTCCTTTTTAACTAGTACTTCTACTGGAAGTGGTTTCAATTTGAGCATTTACACTTCCAGGTTTAAGAGGAAATATAAATTAACTCGTTTTATTGCAATGGCAATAGGCAAATAAAATTGTAAGTAAAATTGCAGTAATGAATTTAGAGCATTTCAAGTTTAATGAGTAATTAAAACCAGAAAGGGACTAGAACCCGTGTGGTTAGAACAATCGTCTGCATCAACAAAGAAAGGTAACCTTACGTTTACGCTTCAGCTTGCAATGGTTATTGGTGTCTAATCTGCAATATGCATAAGTTTCTGAGTACATATCTTAAAGTTTTCCTGCTAGAAATTCCAAGACTCTCCATAGTTTAAATTGTTAAAATTTGAAATATTTGAAGCGTAAGGCCCAGCCACTAGTTATTTCTCACGTTTGCCGTTTACCAGGGTCAAATTGTACACGACCAAAGATCGCTTTCAAGATCTCTGTATCTTATGTGATTTTATTACGAACCCGCAATGAGCCGTGTGTACTGTACCGTCCTTAATCTATATGATAGAAATCTCCGCGTACGTACGTGTATTATGCGTACTTTATCGCACATTCTGCAAGACATAGAAGGGCTACTTATAGGAGGTGTAGCTTGAATACGAAGTTTACCTAAAATAATGGAAACCAAGGAGCAAGTTTGTTCTTCTCCTGAACTTGAACTAAACTAGAGTCAATTGGCAAGTTTGTATGCAAGTCTACTCCAAGCTCGAGGTAAATTTATTGGTCATGAAGCTGGAATTTCTGTTTCTAACTTGGTAGTTCAAGATTCTTAATTGCCTTCTTTGGGTATTTTTCATCAGCCAGTTGACCATCCCTTTCCATCGGGTCGAGCGAGTGGTGTTGCATTAGTGTAGTTTAGTTAATACTGCTTCTTCTAGCTTCTCTTCTTGCTCTTTTATACATTAGAGCTTTCTTGGAGTTTAGTCTCGACAACCAGTCTTGAGGAGATTAATTTACATTTGGGTGATTTACTTGCTTGTTTTTTGGCAACTAATTTTCAACTCCCACCGTTCTAACAAAGGGTAATTATTGCTGTTAAATATTTAAACGTTTAATGAAGTAGAAAGGTAATATTGATTCTCAACTGCTAAAAGCCCAAAGTATTGTACTAAGTAGATTAAATGTAGTAAGAGGTTCATTCATGTTATATATTTTAGTAGCTTGTGTTACTTTTCCATAATCAGACAATGCAATGATGCAATTACTAGTTTCAGTCGTACAATATTACCCAGGGCTCCTTTTTCTATAGCTGTTCCAAAATCGTATTATTATTATTGTTATAGTGTTTAAGGTCGTCCAGGTTAAAGAGACTCGAGGCGACGTGCCTCATTCCACTTCATTTGCTAATCTTTAATTTTCAATTGTGGATGAACCTAATAGTCTTAAAATCCTTTTTGAATCCCCAAAAGGTATATTGATCCATTTACTATCGGTTTAAACTCCATAGACTTCATGGTATTTATTTGTAAAGAAATCCAGGTGAGGATTCTAGGGTTCTTCAAATACTGATTATGGAGCGACCCTTTTGCTATCTTGTCTCTTGATCGTAGCTCTCTTTTCATTCTTTTAAATTTTAACGTTAAATTGTATCGTATCTTTAATGAATCAGCCGAAGGATTTTATTTACTAGTACTATATAAGAAGTAGACAATATACAGAAATAAGCTGCAGCTTCGTTTTGGATTTATATTGAGGAATGTTTCCAGTAAAACGAGGACTTTAGCCCAAAAGTCTTATCAAGGAGTTCGGATCAGGTTAAAGCCATTCTCTATCATGCTCACGGATTACAGCACCTTGCCATTAGGAGGACGAGACGAGGGCCATGAATGAGCTTAGTTGTCTAATTGAAAAATACGCTGATCGGTTTCTTAAGTTTGAGAGATAAGTTTTGTTCGGCTTGTCAAGTACCTACTTTTATATTGGCTTAACTAGCCGGAATTGAGGATTTTCTACTCTGGCAGAGAGTATTCTAATAAACGGAAATATTACACAAATTCCAAAAATTCGTTGCAATGGCATCATTATATTTATTTAAAATTAACCACTGACTGACTGTATGAAAAAAGTAACTCTAGTCGTATTCATTCCCTTCCTTTCCTATCTTGAATTCATTCTGATCGACTCACCAATTTCTATAGTATAAAAGCCTCAACAAATACAAAAGTAAGAGTGAGTTTTTAATAAAAGGTAATATTCACCCATCATATGTATCATACCATAGTATATAAACTACTACGATTGCGATAGCGATTCTTACTCTTGAACTTTCGTCATCGTTTGCCAGCCATTCTCACTTTGCATTGCATCCTATGAAATGAATTGAGTCCTGAGGGTTGAAAACCTGTAATTTGCTCAGTCTTGTTTGTTCAGATGGGTCTATCATTTACTTCATCCGCAACAGAGGGTCAGTGTCAGTCATAAAAAAATTTGCATCCGACTCCGACTAATCCCAGCAGAATAGGGTGGATCTCTATCTCTCTCTCTGGACTTTACGGACTTATATCATCTCTCATTGCCAAACTTTTCATCCATGTTCATCCCTTTTGAAGGAAGTTAAATGTTAGTTAGATAACCACTACTTCTGTAGCGTAGCCACTCACTGAGTTCATTACAACTTCTAGAACTACATGAAATTTTAACCACTATGAAAATGACAGAGATGTCTAATATCTGGATAGCCAAACCAGGATTTTGTTTAATCAAGTATTTTGACCACCAACGCATTGTGTCATCTGTCACGCTCACTCTTCCCTCATGTTAGGATTTGATCCAATCAAAATGAATGCATCATGCATTTATCCTCTACTGAACTCAAGCATAGACACAAGTTAATTTATTTCCCTTGTAGATTTGCACACTGATCTTGTAAAGTAAACATTACTAATATTCTCAACATGAATTTCTTGCATTGAATTTTCAATATTCTCGAACCGGATCAAACGTATCGCTATTATGCATCTCTTTAGAAGTAAATGACAAAATTTAAAGTAAAATCAAGGTTGGAATAAATTATGATTTATTTACGACAAGCATTTAATGTCCATGTCGATTCAGTTCATCACAAAAAGTTGAGCGAACAGTTGCTAGCTGGCTACCGCTGTTTTTTAACAGGGTATAAATCCATAAAATTGCCTGTTCCTCTCTGATAAAACTGCAATAAATTGATGTTCTCTGAAACATAAAACAAGGGCTAACCAGCGTCATTAAAACTTAGTTATCAGTTATCATTTTGTCAAGTTCTGTATCAGGGTAGTCCAGTAATAAAACACTGCATGGGGTTTAGAATTTGTCTCATGCTGAATCAACTCGAAAAGGTTTAAGTAGGTTTTTAATGCTCGGTATAGCGGATATAACGAGAAAAGTTAAGTACAGTAATTCTCCAGTGAATTTATGCTTGACAAGAACAACTGAAATGACACTGCTGCTTTCTTATTAGGTTCGATACAAGAGGTCCTCAGCAGAAGCAACAAGTTTACTCACTTTTTACCGGTAACCCCCCTCAGCTCTGAACCTGTCCTCGTTCTTAATGACTCTTTGGTTTTTGAGTTTAGTTAATTTGGGTTCGGTGTAACGATAAAGCTACATGCGGATGGTATAAGTAGGAATAATATTTTATTATGATATGTTAGTTAATAGATAGATTGTTTAATTTAACTTTGGTTAATTTAACATTTCAAAATTAGTAATCTGTAATTAAAGCAGTTTTAATCTTCGCTGGCTATTTATAATACGAACTGAATCATTTTCGAATAATTGGATGGTACTAAATTTCTGAAGAAATATTACTGGAGGATAGATAGCTCATGAATTAGTCAAAGTTGTATTGAGATTGATGTGCGATCCCTGAACGGTTGAAACATAGGATGCAGATCGTCGACAATAATCTGTATCTATAAGTTCACGGTAATAAATATCTTAGAGGCAGGTGCATAAGCAGTATTTTATTCAATACTATCGGCGCCGTATATAGTCCTATATTTGTTCAGCCATTCTTGATATTTGTCGATAGCACACACACATTATAATGTGTAGAATATACAACAAACGGGGATGGATAGATCATTTGATGGCTTTCTCAAACAACTTCAAACAAGAGATCATTTGCCATTGGCTAAAGATTGAATGATAGTACCTTCCCAGCTGCAATTCATTCCAAGAAGATTCATTCATAATTCATAACCTCTAAACCCAGAGCTCTCGCTATGATTATACTAAGAAAAGTCTATACAATTGTAATTTAATTCCCCATGCTTAATATTACTACAGACATGCTGGTTACAGAGGTGAAGGTTGCCAATCCGATATACAGAAATCGACTTATCTTAGCCTCGCATCTCTTTCCAGGTGCACCAACTTTCGAAAACGAACCTTAAAAATGAAACCCGAAAAATTAACAGCCTAAAAATGAAATACTGTATCCAAAAACTAGCCCTGCTAAAAGGTTTATTTTCACCCGCTTAAATCCATTGATAATGTCAGTAAACTCTTTGCCGTTGCCATCCTTTTGGTCTAACCCTTGCTCTCATTCCATGACAAAATCTCACGCTTCATGCTTCCCTACAGAGAAAGACGTATTGTTAGCCCACCAAACTAATCCAGACGAACAAGGAGTCCTTAATAGGATTAAATTAGGGAGATGTGGACCACAAAAATTAAGCTGAAGAATTAAAGACGCATTTTGACTTTCTTCCTCTTTGCTAGTCATTGTTGATCCGTCCGTCTATTCTATTCAAATATGACTTTCAGACACTGCATCATGGATAGATTGTTACAAAGTTGAAATATTTAAGGGTACGGCACCGCCCCGGATGAAAGGATTATCCGGGTGTAGCATATGGAAGCACAAAGAATTGCTAATCAGCAGAGAAAAATCAACTCTTTTCAATACAGATCAGAATCCAAATCAAGGAATATCTTTTTTCAGGTTGCAAGGATGAGATAGCTAAAAATATCAAGAAACGAGCTAAAGGAAAGAGAGGTAGGGATAAAATAAATAATTTAAATGCGAGATGAGATGAACATTCGTAACGAAAGATGGATATCGAGGAATGTTCAATTGGTTCGTGGAAAAATAGGAATTTATCAAAATAGCTTAATGTGAAACTGTTATAGAATCCTACCTTAAAATATATGTAACCACTTCACTGCATCGCATTGCATAGGTTTTGGGTGAAGTGAGTTTTCAAGTGTGTAGAATACACAAGTACAAGTGCATGCTTCAGATGATAAATGAATTCACACGTGGCAGCAATTTGTACTCAATTTGTTACACATCACGTTATTAACTCTTGCTTTGCTGCTGCATGTTTTTACGTTTTAATAATCTTAAACCCAAACGCAACCAAAGTTTAAGCCATTACTCGAATATCCTACATTTTAAAATAATTATTAAGAGGTTAAGCGTTTGAAAAGATACAAACATATTAATCTTGGCTTGATAGTTGAAACATAAATACATTACATGGTTTTTTTTTCAAGAAACCTGTGTACTTATTTAACTCTTCGTAGTCATCCTTTATCTCTATCCCGGCACGGCACGGGTAGCAGAAGTGGAAGCTCAGCAGCGTCACTTATAAAAGCGCAGAGTATCCAAAGTAAAACTTCTTGCGGAGTTTAACATTTAAATTGAATTTTGAACACAAAACTACAAACGTAACCCGGAGATGGGCTTTAACCTTTAATCCTTGGTTTGTATTTGTATTATATTACTTGCCATTTGAGCCTCTCATGTATTTCTCGACATTAGAGTCTGCATTTGTCTGCTGCTGCTAGAAGGGTTATTAGTATTAGTAGAAAATAAAGTCATGGGCCAATAGTTAAAAACACAGCAGCACCGCAGAGGCTACATACACTCTGGGCACGGGACTAACACGCTCTTTGGCCTTAGAAGAGAAAGACATAAATAATAAATGAAGACTTGAGAAGGTGAAGGTGAATTATTACTAGGATATTAGCATAGGAGATGGGAATCTGCGATAAAACAGTAGGCAGAAGAGCTCCAGAGATTTGTTTTACACTAGGAGACTTCTCCATCATTTATAGAACATGCAACAAGAACCGAGAATTGCTCAAGATGAGATCTCATCTTCTGCTTACAATCCAACAACCGGACGAAGGAACTAATATATTATTCTTGCTGGGTGTTGCTTCATTATCGAGTTTATGTTGGTTGTTTCTATTTTGTCATTGTTTATAGTTTGTGCTTACAGAAAAAGCTACATATTGGTGAATAGTACGGTCAGTCAGTGGTTTCTGTTTAACTTACATTAGCTTGGACGCTTTCCTCAATGTATGATGGTGATGGTGTCCTGCAAATAGACAATGGCAAACTGCAAGACGGGTACTTGTTTTCTGTTTATATGATCGTTACAAGTTGTCAGTATAAATAGGGAGGTACTAAACTAAAGGTTGTTGGAAGAGACCTAGTAAAGTGCACCTCATCCTTGCTAGCTCGATAAGCCTTTCTCTAAAGGATGCAAGCCAAGCCTTCATTCTTGGCGCATTCAATTTGTCTCTCTGTGTGAACTCAAATCTGTTGAGAATAAAACAGTGTAATAAATGCTAGCTCATTTTGATACTTATCGCAAAAGAGACATATGGCTTTCGGTTTAAATCAGTCAGACTTGTGATATGGGCACAGAACTCTCTGTTTTACAGGATTATTTTTACAGTCAAGAAATGAAGTCTTGTTTTGACTATTTAGGCCCACTATTTAGATAAAGTGTCCCTCATCACTAATTCATGCATTATAAAACGCTATAAAATAGTACTGTAAATAGTATTTTTACAACACTTTGACCCAGTCAGAATTTAATAAGCTTGAAATTGACTTGTGAGCATAAAAACAAACTCTACAACTTTACATACGGGAAGTGAATGTTTATTACTTCACTGAGCAAATTGCACCTTGTATCTGTCCCTTTGAATTACCATTCACACAGTTAGTGGACTTTAAAGCAAACAGCGGAAATTTAACGATATACTCCTTCTCTGTTTAAAAAATTTAAATTGTATGATTCGTTTCAGAAACATGGACAAGCTTTTAAGATGAAGGATTCTCTAACACTTAAAATTCAAATTACTTTTATATCAAACGAACCAAGTTTACATCTGCTTATACAGAGTTCAGTGCCTAAACTTCTACCTCTATCACTTTTACAGAACACAAGGAAAGGGCAATCATGCACGGGTAAAGGGGACTCAAACCTGATTCTATTTTATTAGCGTATCATCTAACAAAATAGCTCTATACCAAACACTAATTGAAATCAGACTGATTTTGATACGATCGTTTGTTCTCCAACCAGTCTTTGACCACTGGGCCATCATCAGTGAGAATACTGAATGGCAACTCCATCCTATATGCGACACAAGCGTAACTCTAACATAGACATATTTGTACATATGCGGCCTTCCTACATTATTTGATTATTAGTTTTAAACTGTGTAATGAAACCTCACAGCAATAAAATGCCTGGACCAGTCACCTAATCTTTGATCTGTAACTGCTTCACGTGGAGTACCCCAACAACAAGCTGGACAACTGGATTGTCTTTAATATAAAATAATAACCCAATGTAGTAAAGTCCATAAAAACTGACGACGCCCTGAACCTGAACCATCCTCATCTCACAGTGGACGGTCAGTACAGTGTCACACTTTAGAGGTTTCTCATGTGGAAGTAGGTTGGCTAAAGTAAAGATGCGATCGATAGCTTATTGCTTCACTCGGTGAAGAAAAGAGAAAGAACGGCTGGATGATTTTTTTCTTCTAACTAAGGGATGTTAATACACTTTCTTACCTTAGTAATAAAATAAAGAGTTGTTCGAATAATATCGGAATTGACAAGTCCACCCAACCAATGGGACAAATTACAAAGTCCCTTCAGGTGTTGTTCTGGACAGTTGGCTATTTTATTTGGTATAATAACCTTCAGAGGCTTTTTTTCTTTCTTTTGTATTCGTTTACTCTTTTGTTTCAAGTTTTTCCATTGAATGGACTCGAAAAAGTAAATTACGATCGAAAAGGCTGTGTGACAGTACATTACATTCAAAACCAACGGAGGGGCTATGGAGGGACTGATCTGAAAGAACGATCGAGAAAAATGTTGACTTTTAATGGACTACGCCTAATGACATTACCGGTGAGAGAAGGCTTCACTACTACAGGCAGGGATATGACATGAGCAGTTATTTTTTTTCATGTAATTTTACGCATTAAAACAAGAAATGGATTTAAGGACTTTGTCTCTGCTGGACAGCGTCTTGTGTCTTGTCTTTCTCTATTCGGTTTTAATGCAGTCAACCAAAAAGCCATAAAAAGGCTTAAGGACCCGGTCCAAGGTGGATTTTCTTTGGGAAATCGAATGGGAGATGAAATCTTTGCTGGGAAATTTACATTTTACATTACACAAGTTTTCCAGTCTATTACTGCTTTATGCTCTGATGCTTATTGAAGTTTCCATAATGTCAAGGTCCATCAGTTCCCAGGATTGTCCTTGGTATCTTCTTGGGTTGTCTTAAGGGTACAATACAATGACATTGTTTTATTTCACTATAAATTAGTAGTGTATATTTCCAGTGAAATTTACTGAAATAAGCGTTTAATGGGCAATAATTTGTATGCGAAACGCAGAGTTCTTATTTCCTAAGAAGAATTCAGAATTTTACATACATGCCGAATGCATGTAAGGTATGCACCTTGGAAGTAACCTGAGCCCAAATTCCTTTAAAGAAGCTTAATTTTGGGAAAGATTTAATGCCTCTGCTTACCCTCTATGAGAATTGTAGTAAAAATGAAGACTTTTTGCAACATAAAGATAAAGAAATTTATAGGATGGGCGATTTCTTATCAGTAAAACGTATTTAAGCATGGGTCTTTGGGGAAGTAATAAATGCAAATGAGATAGCGTCCCAAACTTTGTAACCTGTAATAAGAGCAAGAGCAAATGCGCGGATGCATAAAGAAGGATTAAAATTACTATCCAACATTACATTATTGCATTACCTACCTTGTTTAACTTCTAAATAAGAGGTAAAAAAGATAAGCACTTGTACGGTATTCGAGTGGTTACCGCACGGAAAATGTTCTACTTACAACTACCTACTCAAAACCAGTATTATGTTTTGTTTTAAACCTACCATAAATTGAATGTGTCATATCAATTTCGCTAGAGCATGCTTTTAAAACTTATGTTAAAATTATAATCCAATGAAACAGTAATAGTAATAGTATAACAGATCCGGGGTAGAGTTGAATAAAAGTTTAGTTTCCGTTTAGTCTGGAATATGCCGCAGATGCGTTTTGTCCTTTTGGATTCAACCTGAAATTCAACCCTAATTCACACTGACTATTTGAATTGTACTCACTGTGAATAGTATTCAATCTAAATTTGTGATGGATGAAAATAGCAGCCAAAAAACTTTGAACGCAATGGAAATATGAACTTCACAATAATTACAATTTCATCTTGAGGTTTCCAGTTTTGAATTTGTGACAGTAAAACAATGTGGGGATTACGGTATATTCTTTATTAAAATGTGTGTTTATTTATTTTACTATTTTTTACTAAAATAGTGCATCTTCAAAGTGATTATAAATACATTGCAAAGCAGTATATGTTTCATGTACGGTAAGGTGGTAAATGTTAAAGTTATTTAGAATGTTTAGCTTTTCAAGCCTCAATGATTTTGATTACGAAACCCAACGAATTGGAGACTAATTTGCATCTCCTCGAGTATCTTTTAGCTACTCGACTCTTTTGCTGCATGCAATGCAATGCCTCTCTTTGATCAGGTTAAAGGATCCTCCAACGGAGCAACTAACTTAGCCAGTGAGCCAGTCTCTTTTATTGTCAGTTAGCTTAAATTAATTAAACAATATGAGATTAAAATTAAACCCCTCCGCAGACGACTTGTGACCATTAAAGATCTCACAAAGGGTTCAAAAGGACTGCACACAGTTTGAAATGATTTAGTAAGAATTAAATTTTCCACGGTAAAGGAAGGGCCAGTCTGTCGGTCTCTTTGCACTTATGATGGCTCAGTGCGGGGAGCTGATGGTTGGAAGAGTTAAATTAATTTTTTATTGGACCGTGTCTCTCTCCACTTAAAAGCCTCTGTGTCTGCTCTGCCTTATATCCCACATAATATTATTCTGATACCTACAAAAAGCACATCAACGTTTATATATCATGTTCCACCCAGACCCAGCCGTCTTTTAATATTCCAGAGATCAGTATAACAAAGTAACTCAAGTTGAAGTATTCTGATATCAAAGCACATTAGCTCACATTAATTTTCCATACCTTGTTACACCCCCTGATCTCTTATGTATATATCCCTCTCCATCCGTAACTTTTACCTTTGTGCATTGGAGGAACTCAAGTTCTCATGAATTTTGTACAAGGCTTAAATAAGCTTTAAAGTTTCAAACCTAAAGTTAAATCCCGTTTCTTTGACTTTAATCTAAAACCTCTTTTCTTCAAGTAGATTTCTGGCATATCTTACTGGCTGGCAGGAGAATATGAATGATATGATACTGCACTGCAGAGAGATATGCATTCTTAAGTATCGTATTCCCTCGAAAATAGGCCGTTCGCGATAATTAAGGCGCATGCTATCCTTTACATGTTATAATGTTATATAAGAGTATCTCTCTCATGTTAATTATGCTTCAAAAAATCATTTTTATGCATAATCCACGGCCTATTGTCGAGGGGGTAACTAAGTTCGGGTACCTCACAATAAAATAGTGAGAAGTGAGTAAATGTATGGGAATCAAGTAGCTGGAGTGTGAAAAGGATTTCATCACGATACTTCTTCATGTAAATAAAATAGGATGCTTGGAAGGTTTTTTAATGTATCAAACTTAACAATCACGATTTTGGATTTTTTTTATCATCTGTAAAGTAGCTGGAGTCGTAAGTGGATAGAATTATTAAAAATTCCTGTGGCTAAAAAATTGCAAAGGATTTTACTTAAGCGTTCTACACTTAATATTATTGTGGAATATTTTTCAAAAAGCGTAATTGTGTGAAGATTTATTCCACTTCAAAAATCAGTTTTTCCTGAAATTCCACGGGCTTTGCATTAAAGACTTGTAATAAAGTAGGCGTACATGCCTTGCTATTAATCATATTTAGCCAGAAGGACCAATAATAACTGATGTTTACTTTCTTCTCTCTCTCCATTTCCTTTTACTTCTTTATCGACAAAAGCAAACAAATAAGTAATATCGGGAAATTTTGTTTACTTCTGAAGCATTTCTTGAGGAAATGAAGATTGCAGGAAAGTAGTAGGGTACTTCAGTGATAGTAATGAGCAACCTAAGACTTCCATCTCCCGAGGAAGTGCCTTATCGAAGGAATTGAGATATATTTTCTGCTATTGGAACGTCCCTCAGGTCTAGATCTTCGTTTTATAAATGTGGGTCTGGTGCTAATATTGAATTAATTTAGCTAATAAACGCCATCATCATCAACTTCTCAAATTACTTCGAGACATTTGTGCCAGCATCAGTTAAATTTAATTAGCTGAACCACTTTTGCCCACGAACTTACTTTAGTTTCAGTAAAACAGAGACTGAAGAAACCTATGGAAAATATTCGTAGCAAAGAGAATGAACCGTTAAGTTACTTTTTAAGAGCCTGCTTTTAAGATAAATTGGCTAATAATAACAATGATTGGGAGCATTTGGTTTCAAAGGCCCTGGTTGGTTGGTGTCAATTGACTTTAATTGATTGACTACTGGAACTCGGGCTGGACAGCTTGTTGACCATAGGGACCGGGAGGTTAACATTCGATAGCTAAAAGAACAAATATAAATGGGGCCATTCATCTCTTCCTGTAGCTCTTAAGGAGCCGAGAAAAGCTAGGGGTTTCGAAGAAAAACTATCAGGAAGTTAGAGCTGTGTCTTAAAAGCGTTTAGTTGGAGATAGGGACCACTGCGTGTCCGTGACTATCTTTTATATTGCCTCAGTTGCATTGCGTGCGTGTGGTTGGATGTTTGCTAGCAATTTACTAAAGTCTGCAAAAATGTTTCAATTTGGCCAGTAGCTTTTAAGAGACATCAGGTCCAATTGATACTTTCCCTTAATTTACGACACCAATAGGCTCTAAATAACTTCAGATTAGGTTCAATATTCCTTACTGTACACATTGTATACTGGAATAGAGTTTTATAGCAGTAAAGCGTAATGTTGAAACCTAATCTACTAGCTATAATATAAAGGAAGTTACATACTTTCTCTTAGACTTGACTCAAGACATGAACCTTGTTGGTGATTTGGTCTATATCTGTGAGTGATTTGATAAGGTCCCTCCACTCTGCTTCCACTCTTTATATATTCTGCTGTCTGCCGTCTATGTAGTTTCCATTTTAAAGTAGGTATAAGTATAAATAGCAGTAACCTCACAAAAAGAGGAAATAGATCTTTAAAGTGGTTTCAAACCCAAGTTTACAAATGATCTGGCCACTGACCTCGTTGTTATCTTATTCTCGTGGACGTTTCGCTGTACCACTTAACCTCAAGTTGTACATGGGTTCAGTCAGACTTTTAAAGAGACCACAGCACAACTCGGTCGTAAAGGGTTGCCATTCTTTTTATTCAAACATGTTGTAACTTATTGATAACAAATGGCACACAAAAAAGATTGAAGACGAGATGAATTTAGAACGCTATTTGAATATTTTGTGAAATTCACCAACGCGTCAAAAACAGACAGGCTGCGACCTCTTCCGCAGTTTCAGCCTTAAGTGGAATGAACAGAAATGGGCCTTTTTTAAAAAAACATTAATATGAACTTCTTGCAGTAAATTAGAACCCAGAAAACGTACATGCCGTTTCATGTAAAAAAAATACACCGAACAGAACCCTGATCTCTGCAGTGAAGGAGTCTCCGCTGCTTTAGAAGAAGTCTGCATAAGTATAAATAAAAAGATGGTCCTGTGGGGCTAGCAATTTCATAAATAATTGATGACCTCATTTTCATATAAAATATCCCTTTGAAGATCCAAAGGAGTTTGGGGACACATTTTATTTGAAAATGTCCAGTATGTCTCTCAACACTTGTTCTTTAAATATTAAATTTATTCCATCTATCCTCTTATTTTTTCCTTTACAACCCTTTCAAAGTTTACTGAAACATTTTTACATGATAATTTACGTATTTCTATCGCTCTACAACGCGTTTTGAACCTTAAAATATTCGTCTGTCAAAGCATAACAGTTTACTTTACACGACTAAAAAGGCATAACTAATTGGATTTAAGAAAACTTTCATCAGTCTAGAAAATTTAATAATTTCATTAGTTACATACAATTGATAAGGAGTTTTCTGTATAAAACAACGCCTTCAGTTGCAGTTTATTTAAACGTAATTTTTAAAAAGCTAGCAACGCAAAATAACTTCTAAAAGTATGTTAAATATGTTAAATTGCATAAATAAACCTACCATAAACTTGTCAAAATATTACACACGAATATAAACAGGCTATCTTCATCGTTTGAGCGTTTTTGAATGGCATAACTTCTTTTGTACTAAACCACTTTTGTATTTACGCCATGGAGTTAACTTCAAGTGAAAAACGTTCATCCTCAGGTTGCGTACTGTATTTTCAGAAATAATGCCCCCCTAAATAATTCCCCACCGGTATAATGCACCTACCTTTCCATGTTAAAAGTTTTAATTTGCCCTATCTTGTCCATGTTAATACAATTTCTAAATTTTCCTTGGAAAGAATAATTCCCCTAGGGCATTATTTCGGGAATTACGGTACTTTGTTCAGAAAGAAGGATGAATGAAATCTACAACTATACACCCTACTGCCAAGGCACTAGAGCAGTTTATCAAGTTTGGGTTAGTTTTAGTGGTAGGTTTTTAAGTGAATAAAGTGAAGGGCCACCATGCCATTCTTCGCGTAAGGTCAACACAGAAGTCATTCTTGCATTCAGTGTTGTTGTGGGTTCCAGCAGATCCTCAACAAAAGATGAGAAGTCTCTATGTACAATAAAAATAACCAGCAGCTGCAGGTAGTCTTTATCATCCTTCCTTTGCTTTTTGGGCAAAAGTTGAAGTCTAAATGACACGACAACTACTTGCACAAAGGCACAAGTGAGCATCCGGGCTCCCCTGGAATTGAAGAATTCTGCCTCAACTGTATTTACTAAAATCATGGCAAGTATGGTATCTATTTACTAGGTTACTTCAATGAAGTCAAGATCAAATGGGATGGGATGACAAACAATGATACATTTTAACCCTGTTTATCTCTCCTTGAAATGGAAATCCAAACCTCGATATTCTCTGTTTATCTACAAGTAACGAGCTCCGATGTTTTTGTAACAGGAGCAGTACTATGTAACTGGAAATGGGTTTACAAGATGAATAGACCCAGATTGACTGACCATACGCCCACGCGCACTTAAATCAAAATATTACTTGAATCATTCTGAAAAATAAATGCTTTCTGTAGGATTTTTGGCCATTTGTTGTCACCTCAATGGAAATCTCATGCGGAGACGAAGCTGCTTTGTCAATACGTGAAGCACACTTTGGATTTATTATGAAAATAAATGAAATTTAACTGCTAACAATAATTAAAGTGATAGCGTGGTGTCTGGCAGATGCAACAATACTTTGGATAGAAGTTGGCAAACATGATCTAAAACCAGATCGCGTCACTTGAGTTACCGACTTTTTTCTTGCGTCCGGCATGTGTTTCGTGTATTTTGAATCAAACCCTAAGTTACAGCAGCTTTCGATTCAGGTAGCTTTGGGAATAATAATCTGATAGCTTTGGGATAGACGCATCGAAAGTATTGTACTTAAGTCACTTTGTAGTTATTTGACTTTGACTTGACATTTCCTTTCGTTTGGTCATCAAAATTGAAATCAATACGGTGGTGTGGGCTCAGCGGGGTATTATTTTGTGACTAAAAGTCTGGAATTGATGAAGTTAAGTTCGAACTAAAGTTCGTATGAACGTTTGCTTTTATCATTCGATTTATGGATGTGCTGTCACCTCGGGCGTTTTAAGGCATGTTTCAGTGAAACTGTGACAGAAAACTTCATAGTACTGACCGTGTACACTCAAAATTAGCTCTACGTCTACCGCATAAATACACTTTGAAGTGTGATTTCTTAAATTAAATGACAGAAAATTAATAGTGTTCAGAAAAGTAAAAAGACGAAAATTAAAATGTTATAAAGTACAAATATTGTAGGAGCATAGCATTTATTTAGTAGGTATAGTTCATAACTTTGAGCCCAATACTTTTATTCTTTCCTTGCTTAGTCCTGAATCAGGATTTCAGGAAAGATAGTCTTATGGTGGGTTGTAAAGAAGCGAGAAGCTAAGCGTAGGCTGCTTGCAATATGCAATGATTCACTCGTTTAATTGACTCGTTGAACTCCTAAACTACCACCACTGACCATATGTCATGCCAAGAAAGACTATGACAAGAAATTAAGTAACTGTATTACGTAAGTCATTTACTAATTAAATCTGAACAAAAGATTCGAACATAATAAAGACTAACTTACCTTTTGCCTACTCCTTGTCAATTAAAGGATGCGCTTTTACTTACAAGACTCAAGAGCAAATTGAATAAGTGCACTTATCTTTCATTTCTTTTCAAACCGATAACTGAATTTTTTTGAAAAGTCATCCTGTTTTTCAATAAATTCAATAAACTCAAGCATAAAAGCCGACCTCTCATCTTCAAAGTTAGAGGCTGGCCCATGTCCGTCGGACCCGTCATTCATCCTGCCTTTTGTAGTTTCTTCTTAGCGATTTGTCTTCTCTCTCAAGAAATTAAATTCATTACAAATTAACCAACAGATTTTACACTGTTACTTATGTAAGGAAGTAGCTTAGTAGCTGCTGCAGCAACATATGTGAAACGTTGAGATATTTACGATTATTGAGGAAGAATCAGAAATGTTTGATTCCTTACTCTGATACGGAATCTTGTTAATTGAATCCCTTCGTTCCTCGTCAGCTATTTATGCTCATTCCATGTACTGTTCATCTATTTTCGAAGGTTTTAAAGAAACAGATAAACCGTAATTTATGGTGGAAGCTTTTTTAAGCCAATTTGGTTTAGGGTCTGCATTGCAATAGTAACTAGATTGTCAAATTATTCCCAAGTCTATGAATAACATCTATTGCAACTGCAAGTAATGTGCAGGAATTAGGGACCAAAAAAGGTCACAAGAAAGATGATGAGTCCTCCTGGAAAGAGAAACATATCAGATAGGATTCAGCCCTTGTCATTTTTGTCAATAGTGAAACTGAATACTGTTAAATCTGCAGATTTCTAATCCCAAGTCCCAAAACCGGTCTTTATACTTTGTAACCCTGTGTTTTGTCTTAGTAGTTTTACTATGATCCTTGCTATAACTGCATTATTCAGTCCTTCTTCAGCCTTTCCTTATTCTTTCCGCCTGTCTTTCTTTACACAAGACGTAACAAACTGAGAAATTACGATCGTAATGATGAAAGAAAGATTAAGAGATACAATTGTATCTTAAGAGAAGCCTGGACAGTTTTGTGAATATATAAAATATCAAATATCGACTACTACGTTTATTCATTTGAAAGGTATGGTACTGCATGCAGCCAGGCTAAGACTAATTTTACAAGAAGGGCAGTTGACAGTGGTATATAATTATAAAAATGGACCATTCTTCGTAAATGAAAACAATTCAGGAACATAATACTTTTCACTGTCAACAAAATAACGTACTTCCACTATGGGGTTGAGCCCTTTCCTTCCGCTTAATTTCTCCCATTTAGTAAACAGCCTTTGATGTCTTCTTAGTTTGATTTTAATCTGTTCAATTTGTTATTTTCTTGCAGCATATGTAGGAAGTGCCACTTCTATAATCTATTAAGAGTTTAAAGTGTACAAAAAACTACCGTAACAGTAAATATACTTTATTCATATTGAGGACTTCAATCCGAACAATTATTTTATGAATGCATAATTCTAAATAGTAGACAATCTTTTGGTAAAGTCCCTATCTGTAGTCTCAATTTACATGATCTCTTCTTCACGACTGTCAAGATGCGATAACATTTTCCTGTCCTTCATCCTCCTCTTCATCGCCGTCTTTCAGATTTTATTTCAAAGAATCGGATGGACCCGAGGACTTTTTTTGGTCCTTCTGAACAATTAATTCTAAAGCTTGTTGCACACAGCTTAACTGGAGTCTGCCACTGTTTAAAGTTACGATTGAGTATTTTTAATACAATTCATAGTCAGTATTGTTTGTCCTGAAGAATACGAACACAGGATTTCTAAAGAGACATGCGTTACGTCATTTTATTTCAAATCCCAGAAGAGAACAAATGGATGTTTATGAAGAGGGAGGATGATTCCACGGAATGTGATACAAAGAAAGATCTATGAAATAGTTAAAATTGTATCTAGTCATGAGTGGTGTCTTGCCTCTTAGGTTTAGACCCATGCCTGCTTATCGTATTTCCCGAAATAATGCCCCAGGTAAATTATTCTTTCGAATGAAAAATTAGAAATTGTATTAACATGGACAATATAGGGCAAATTTAAACTTTTAACATGGAAAGGTAGGGGGCATTATACCGGGGGGGGGCATTATTTCGAGAAATACGGTATACATAAAATGGACCAGGTTTAGCTGGATAAGGAGTAGGCATGCGATGTTTCGCTGGGTGTATAACAGCCAACCTATCTGCGAGTAAAGAAAAGCTGCTCAGATCGTAACTAAAGCATTTAATTTAGTTAAGGTGAGCTAAGTTGAAGCTCAGCAATTCGTTGTGTCTTTATTTGGCAAAAGGAATGCATTCTAAAGGTTTGTAAACTATGAATTAAAGTGCTGATAGTGTCAACTCATAGGTGACAGATATTCCATGCTTGGCTCTTCTCTAGACTTCAGATTTTTCTACTATATTAGGTGAACTTAGAGTTGTCAAAGCTGATGTTTTTCCCTGCGAGGATCGTTGTTTATAAATGTCACAGAGCCACTAAGCAATGACTTGTGGAATTCGGTGCATGACTAATTTCGGTTGTTACTACAACAAGAATTCATAATCTGATTCGTGTGTAATGTAATGTAATTTAACAGTCGGTGGGGGATGTTCGTATTCAGAGTTAGAACCTTTCTTTACCACAGGTACTGACTGTCACTTTGAGATTTGATAATTGGCTAATTTTGATATTAATTTATTAATGGTTAAAGTTAAACTATTTACTGAGTAAAAATGTATTGTCTTTTTTACTCAAAATCTCACTTATGCATGCACATGGAGCTGATTTAATGTCTTTTGTAAATGTATTCTCATTCTTTCATGCATACTTGCAGATAATTTTTATGCAATAAAAATGAAATTATATGAGGAAATCGTAAGATGTAATTTAATTACCGCTCTTGGAAGAGTGGCTCATTTATAAATAAAGTAAGTAATGGGACAGCTATTAATTTTATAAGGACAATAATAATTTAATTATTTGTCAATACAGGGCTCAGCATGCTTTAAATAAGCTTCTAATTTAAAATTTCCTCACGACAGGATATCAAAGTTTAATGGGTACGTACTTCACTTTGCAATGATATTCAAAATTAATTGCATTCCGTTACCATTTATTGGGATAGGCATATAAAAATAAAATTATTTTTTACGAATTCAGTTCTTGAAAACCCTTTTGAAACCAACAGCGTTACATAATTAATAATAGGCTTTTTCCTTAAATGGAACTTTCTAGCTATGCCTACTTCATGCCGGAGTTTACACTTAGATAGTTTACAGTCCGACGGTTTATTAGCTGAGAGAGTAATACAGAAACAGAGGCAAGTCAATCTATTTTAATTTTATATCAAGCGATCCTCCTCTGGGTACCTTAATAAAAGCCATTGGGTGGCCTCAGCTTGGCAATTTATAAAAGATGCAGACTCATTTATCAGGAAGTCCCGCAGTTAAAAAAATCATCTTGTGTACTCAGTAAATTGCACAGGGTTCCAGCTTCGGTTAGCCTTCCTAGAAATAGCAACTCATTACTATGAAGTATCTATCTACCACAAAACCACCCACAAAACCATGCGATTCGTCACATGAAAAATTAATTAACTACACCGCAGAGAGTGACACATTTCAATGAAAGATCTAATTACGCTACACGAGCTATGGGTACAGTATTTTTCCTCTAAGTGTCAGCTCTAAACCTACCTTATATGGCAAACAGCAAGTATCAAGTCTCCTAAGTGAACCGGATCCCAACTTTCACTCAATCAATAGAGTATAAACTTTTATAGAACTAGAAGTTCATAAATAAATAAAAGTATGACGGACAGACTTTAACCTTTGCTAGATTCTTGTAAATTCAAACAGACAGAGGAAATATCCCCGGACTGAAATGTGTCACAAGAGTACTTTCACAAACCAGCCAACCATTCTCATTCCACTGAATTTTTGTGTAATCACAAAATTTGTAATACCGACCACAACCAGAGTAAACTTGCAACGAAATTCTAGCCAAATGCAAGTGTGGCAACAGAGAGAGCATAGCGTTAAAAAAGCGTTCTATTTGCAAATAAAAAGAGTCGAGTCATAGGGATATTCATTCATTCACTCTCTTGGACTATCACTACATGACATGACTTCCAGTTTGACTAACTTACTCTCCTCATGCATGATATGATGTTTGATGTGTCAAGGGAGGATCAATATTTAATCAAAGGAATGCAAATTTCCAAGAATAAATAACTTAAACATGAACAGATGGGGAGAAAGTGTCTTTCATGTACGAAAAATAACCAGTGGTAAGGTTAGATATCTGTTGGTTTGTCCCTTGCCTTGTGGTTTCAATGTGTGTAAGATTTGAATTGAAGAGGAAAGTAAACTGGAAGAATTTGTCAATGAGTCTACTTGACATTCAGCCAATACCTGAAAAAGGGTCATGACTATCTACAGCTGGTTTCTTAAGTATTTCCATGATGATTTGGTCCTAGATTCGATTCGACTACTTCCCAGAAGGACTCTGGGGACTTTTAAAAATTCTGTAAATGTAACTACTATCTGATCCCAACACTGTCAAGTCAATGCAGAAGTGGTGGCACGACACTGAGAGTACAAATATGAAATTATTCAACCCTTGCTTTCTACCCAACATGCTTTGCTTTCATCAACGTATAAAAATTGGCAACACGCACAAGAAATGATCTGATCAGAGTACAACTATGAGCCCTTTGGTATTAATATTTCAGATCACATTTCCATTCTGTTACAACCACTGACTGTCCCAAGGCGTGTGATCGCCTAGGTCCCACTACTCTTGTATATTGCACTTCCATTTTCTCAGCAATAGTAACTTCTTCATAACCGAGCATTGCATCAGCATCAGCAAAATTCTTATATATTACCCTAGAATTCTAGTTTCAGCATTCGTTTAGTATCATCTCTACGCCTTACCTATTCCCTGTCAACAGGGTATCCTTATTGTATCAGTTATTATCTCTTATTCATACCATTTTTGTAAATCTGGATATGTTTTGAAATCCAGTAGATCGTTTCTATTATGTTCTAGATTTTTAGTGTCGTTTTGACTTCAAACGCGTGTCAATTTAATGGAACCGAACCATTGTACAAGCTTTTACAGCCGTAATAACGAAACGTAAGCTGTATTTGCTTTGGGTAAAACATGACGGAAATAATATGAAAGTCGCTTTGAAAAGTATAATTATTTGTTAGGAGACGATCAGAAAGGATTGAGGGTTGGTAGTTGGGAAAATAAATTGGCACTTTAAGAGCTTCAAAGTACTTGGTGGAGAGAGGGTGTGCCATAGGTTTAAAGAAATAAGTGGTTTAATTTCTTAGAAAACTGAAAGCAGACGAAAATCTTTCTCAGTGAGACTGTCTATGTGAGACAGAGAATAAGTGTAAGCTGTCTAAATATCCCATATATTGATAGTAAATCTGCTATCTGCTGCTGACTGCAACTAAAATTACTATTTTGATATGGCTAAATGCACTAAGGGAAAGATACGGATGACAATGCAATTATAGGTAGGGCTTTGATAGATGACAGAGAAACATAACTTCTACTGTAGAAAATGATAATAATGCTCTCAAAATCTATCCTGTGTCGCAGAATTACGGCTGCAACGACAGAACATTAAGCGAAGGATTATTGTTAATGGTAGGTAAGTTAAATAAACTGCGGATGATCAATCACATTTGGGCCAAAACGACAGAATTATGGTAAATATTGTAGTGCATCGGCAATACAACTGTGTAGGAGGTTTGGAATTGTCATGTATGGACTTCAATACTCATACAAGAATGAGGTACAAAACAAATAGGACCTGCAAACTGTCGGTTACAAAATTTATGATGGAGTGATAGCGTTTTAGTTTCATTGTCCAACTGCTTTAAAGAGAATCCTGATTTTTTGGAGTATAATAATACAGTAGTTACGGTGGATAACTGATAAATATTCCTGCAAATTTGAAACTTGTAGCCGTGGAGATGAATCGGGATTTCTAACAATACTATCAATCAAGCCAAGATCCCATGACTACCAGCGAAAACAACCGTCCCTATAGGTCGCGCAACGTGAGACCTTTTCTCAAAATCGCTC
>JAQFZX010000450.1:0-58863 GCA_034682405.1 Hydroisotoma schaefferi | reverse complement strand
CAGACGGACGGACAGACGGACAGACGGACAGAGTGAAAGTTCATTCACATAAAAGGCATTTACATGCCTTTAATAATACAACGAAAGATAATTAGAGTGGTTTGGTGGTGGTCGCTTTAAAGCTAAATGAGCAAAGATCACCCACAGTTGACAGTACTACTTTTAGTAAATGTTGAATGTTACTGAAATACAAACAGCCAGGAAATGTAAAGTTAACCGGATGACGTGCCTTGTTTTTAGCATTATTGTTTCTTACAGACAAAAAGAACGTTTAAGGATTAAGTTCTAAAACTATGCATGCACAAAACAGTCTTTCTACTTTAAAGGTTTATGTAAAACATTAATGATATGCATGCACCGTAGTTTACTTCCACCTAGCCCACAAGGGGTTGAATGGTTAATGAAAAGATGAATTATGAAGACCTAATGACCTACAGAGAGAATATAATTAAGATTTTTACTTGGGCATTGGCGTTGTTCCATCTCTTTCTGCATTCATCTACAATCCAACTAAATACATGTTGTTTACATCATAACTAACATACAACACCATCGATGGGTAGGAAGGATGCCAAAGATAATTGGTTTTTGTTTCATTTAACATTATAAGGGAATATCAAATGGAGATGAGATCAGCTAATGAGAAATTAAATGAGCAAACCCCTCTGTCTCACTTACCCTGTCAGTATGAATTTCTTAGAGTAATTTTAATTTCCTTTGAAAAAGTGTATTGATTACGGTCTAACTTTTGCAAGCAAGTCCGTAACTTTAATAAAACCACTTTTACCAATAGAACACTTTCAATCCCTAACAAGATGCTAGAACCCAATATAAATACTGAAATTATGCTCAAGCCTATCAATAAATTGAAGACTTAGACATTAGTTTCAGTTACGTTGATCAGTGTAGTTAGAATATAGAAGGGCGGATGTAAAAACTTGGAACATACCATATTATCAAATTACTTGACCAGCTTTGAAGAATTTATTGAGACATTTTAGAAGCTCTTCTATACATTTACCTGATCGCTTGATTATAAGTTTTGGTACACTAAACCCTCCTCCTACTAAAAAGCAGCTTCAAACAGTATTGTTATTACTGGAGGACAGCATACTTCTCAAGATTGTTATTACTCCGTGATGGCTTAATTCCTTAGCGAACAACCATTGGATCCACACCCTTGCTTGGTATTCCGCAGTTATGCGATAAATGATTACTGCAATATTGCGGCAATTCCATTCTACAAGAGAACCAACCCGTGCTTCTATGAGGTTGTTTTATTAATCTGTAAGCACACATGTCTGCCAAAGTCCATGATGTGATGTACTCGCCGCAGCAAGCACTTTCAGATTGTTATTTGAAAGTTATTAGTTTTAGTTTTGCTTGGGAACAGGTGGCTGAAGTTTCAATCCAATAAGATCCAATCCAACAATACACATTCCTTCCTCCTCAGAAATCTACATAGATCGTTACTTTTCATTAGGATGATGTACTTAGATTATTTAGCTTGGCATTTCAGATACACACAGACTTTACTCCAGCAACTCAGCTATGAACGAACGTATTAGAACCCTGTGGTTACTAAAATAATAAAAATAATCCAGAAAGCATATGTAGGGTAAAATTATGTTGTAAGTTACTTGGTATATCTTGATTACAAACGCCGTAGGGAATGCCTTCCACTTATGTAACTTAAAAGAGTAGTTTATTTGCATAAGTGTAGGGGCAAAAGATAAAAAGATTTATAGAAGGGGAATTACATATATTACTTATTAATAATGAAGTTTACTTCTCAAAAAAAACACTGTAGTTAATATAGAGAATCATAATCCTTATCAGAAAATTGGCCTTAAAATATTTAGTGTCTCGGTTGTATCATGTGGACTTTTCATTTTTATTTTTGAACAAGAATGACACTTCTATATCCAACATCGATTGATTGATCGCTCAATCAATCAATCACTCGATCATTTATTCCATTCTAGATGCAAGTTGCGTTGCTTCTTCTTGTCACTCAATAATTTATAAACTGCTTATCATCATTTTTTATACCCGTTTCTAGTGGGATTTGAGACTGAAAAGTTAAACAAGTTGTTGTGAGACAAACGATGGCATCCTTTTCTGCAGAGCCACTTTGTCATATTCAATTTACATCAGTTAATACTTAAATATAAAATATAAGGGAGTTAGGTTGGATGAGTAGGCAAGGAAGCAACAGCAGTTGACTACTTGCTTTATGAAGTTTCTTGACAGTTGTGAATGAAATATTAAAATGAAACCTTAGAAGGATAGACAGCAGTCTACTTTCCTACTTTCTATTATCCTCATGCTATTGCAAGGACGTCCAATATTTCAAGAAATCAACCATTTCTTCTCGGGGTTTATAACTATTAAAGAGCAAGAGTACATCAAGTTAGTTTACTTTTAGATTAAGACGCATTTTTAGATTGACGCAGCAAATGAAAGCTGCCGACTTTTTACAACCGTTTTATTAGTTTTAGCTGATTAACCTCGACATAATTGAGTATGATTTACAACCTACTGAAGCACGTAGGCAGGCTGCATCGGTGTAAAAAATGGAAGACATTTTTTAAAGATTTGTCAAAAAATTCTTTCACTTTTACTTCTAGCACAACTTCATTTTTTCTTTATATGATAATTAAGGTTTTGAATGGGAGTATGAATGTTTATGTGCCTGTGCGATTTATGCAGGGACAAGCCCATCAATTTGGCAATATATTTTTCACTACTACTATCAACTACCACCAGCATCTTCATCTTGATCCTGGGTTCGGTCGGTGTTTTTTACTTGAGAGAGGAGACTCCTTTTATGATCATGCTATGCTAATGCTATCCCCTTCTCCCGACTGGATTATGCTACAGCTTTACTTTGTACTACTGCATACAAGGCAAGGGTTAAAGATCAAATGAGGTTTGAGGTATAAGAAGTGATCTATGGAGTCCCATGTGCCAAGAGTAACCCTCAGATTAATTGTACCCTGTTCATAACCACGATCACCAATCGCCTGAAAGTAGCAGACCCTTTGTAACTTGGAACTTCAAAGCTAGATTTCTCTACATTACCACTACTCAGAGTGGTGCATAGCAAATATAAAAAAATATATGGAAGGCTTTTGTAATCTTGAGAAAGCAGAAGCTGTAAGTCCAATCTGCCGACCTTATCCTCCTGTCAAAACCAAAGAGTTAGTGGTCACGCAAATGAGATTTTCCCCATGATTATGATTACTACCTTTCCACTAACTTAACTCTAACAACTATGCCGCCGCTGCTGCTTTTGTAATAATAAAAGTAGCAAAATCCCGATGCCAACCAGTTGGCTTGATATCTTAACATCATCTTTACAAAAAGGAGTATTGATGGATGGAGGTTGAAAATAGAAATAAAATTAGATTATTCTTTAGTTGGCCCTGCATAATAAATTGAGGTGTTAGTAAGTAGTCGACATAATGCCTTACTTGAACAGGCTTTCTTACATTTTTCTTCTACGTGCATGCAGAACAGCTATATGGATATTTCATTAAGGTAATATCCATAAGGAAACTTAAGAGTTGTTCCCAGTCTTGTCCGCCCCCTAGAATGCTCCTCTACAATTTGTCTATAAAAGAAACCAAGGTCAAGGTGCACATACACATGTCATAGTGGTGGTCATGGCGTATAGTTTCATTTTTATTAGAAAACTGGGAAAGTGAGCTCTAAATATTTATTGATTTAGAGGATACGAGATCTGGAAATATAATGAGAAAAAGGCTTGGTCGACTAATGATAAAATCTGTGGAAAGCTTTTACTGTAAATTAACCAGTGCAGGGCAGTCTGGGAGTCTGGGTCTGGCTATCATTATTTCATGGTAAACAGATTAGCACCGAACATATTTGGGATAACATAATATGAGATGAATGTAGTAATAAAACGGCATTAGTCAAAGTTAGTAACTCCCATCCGTTGGTTCATCTGTTCGTCTGTCCGTCCAATAGATATCCTGATAGATAACTCTACTCTTTGTCCTTAGCTTTTATTGTGTAACTGCAAATAATAGAGAATAACTAAATATACAGACGGACTTTTATGTACACAATCATTTATCTCCTGAGAAGGGCAAATGCTTATTTGTCAAAAGACTGGTATTATTTGCAAGTAATTACCTGGGCTTTCAAAACCCGAAGAACACTAATGCATGATCATTTCATAAGTAAGTAGTAAGTTCAAAGTTATCATTCATCAGCCAAGGGCGCCCAGTACTATTTACTCATGCTAGGTAATGCATTGTTCAATCGTGTTATACATGTTTAGATGTTTTCAACAGAGGAATTGCCTTTAGCATTACTTACACTTCTGTATGCTCGTCAAATCTTGACTTTTGGCTTTTCTGAGTATGTGTTATTATATTTATTTATAAGGATGTGCTGTTGAAATCGATGTGATGCAATTCTATGAGTTTTAATATCTGGTCTTGACTCGTTCGTGCAAATAATAACGAGTTTATTTATATATCTCTAATGAACTCCTTTGTATTTGCACTTGGATTCTGACTTCTGACAGTATTTGCATCCGCTGACTCTTCATACTTCAGTATAAATGCACCTTGTCTTCTATCAAGATTCTTCGTTCGTGCATTTGAAAACTAAATGATCTTGTTTACTTTTCCACCTTAATCATTCCGTAAGGACGTGGCCCTGCATTTTAGTTTACTTATCTGATCTTGCATTTGCTAAATGGCAATGAGTGTGTAGAGCTTAAGTTCAGTTCAGTTGAGTGTTTGTCGGAGGATGCTACTATGCAAATGTATGTGCATCTGTGTAGGATATTCGATGGCGATGGGTTACGTAGGTAGGATTAAATGCTAAAAGTAAGAGAAAGAGTGGTCATTATCATGTTAAATACAAATGATAAGATAATATTCTTGCTTCAGCGTTGCTACGTCCGACACCGAGAGAATAAATTAAACGCATAAAAAATCAGAACATAACTTTTCTTTGGTAAAAACCCGAAACCAGGGTTTGCACTCAAGTTGATTAAACTGAATAAATATTCTACAGCATACAATTATGGACTGGACTCGATTCAAAGATCATTTATAAAATGAAATCTCCTATCCATCCTTTAAATTATCAAGTTGCGGCAATCAGAGTCACAGAAAGTCAGTCGGACGGGATAATTCATTCGGCATTTTAATTCACTTCTAACATACAGAATACAATGCACCTCTCCATCCCAAAAATGAGTTCTTAGTGCTTTTAAAGCTTTGTTTAGAATAACAATAATATAGTGCCATTGTCTCACCTTGACTTGTGAGTTCACATGTCCAAAATAAGGAAACGATTCCTCCCCTTCTGCATCTACAAACAACTTACGACTTTGTTAAATCGTACATCAAACCAAGAGCTTGGAAGATTAGCTTTATTATTGCATTCATCTATGAATTTGAATACTTTACCAAACTTACGTCTTTCAGCCCAACTAGTGTACGTTAGTTTTAGTTACATTGTGGCTGTCCCTGTCTGCCTGTTATGTGTGCCTAAGTAAATTAACGAGTAACCTAAGATGGATGTGGTTTCACAGCAACCTATCAAAGCTGAAAGCAGCGAAAAACGCAAGGTAGACGGTGTCTAAAGTCTACGAAGCCTAAAATGAGTTGGATCTCATTAATATCAACAAAGCCTCTGTGTGTTGTCCATTAAGATCAAAGTGCGAACGCCATCGGGACGAAAAAGGAATTCGTGATTGTTACATGTATTTATATTGTATGTATCGCTTTCGAAAATTTATGAAGGTTACAACGAACGTTAGCTAGAGTTTGGTTAGCGTTCTTAACAAAGCTATCCCTATCAGTAGGCCAGGGCTAGGGTATTGGATTTCACAGGTGATCTGACAACAACAGGATTCAACCATGAAGTTAATGTGTTTCTCTTGATGAGAAAGGGACGATGAGCACATTATTTTATTCTCTTATGTGGATTTCACCTAACGATGATGTTATGTTAGCCTAGTCTCTTGTGTGCTCTAGCTAATCATGTAATTTTATGCAAAGTAATACACATGCAAATATTCTTTTCGGCTGTCTGTATTTTGTTGCTAATTTGGGACAGGTCATACACATGTCCCTACATAGAAATATAGCCACCAGCGTCATTTCCATATGTACAGGCACAAGCGAACAGGCCAACTAGAAGATGTTGCTTATCCTACTGCAGCAGTCTTGTCTATCAGATTCCCAAACATTGTAGGGAAAACACGTTGGCATTAATGGGGTTAATTGCTCGGACCGTTTCCGCCGCTGGCAATGCGGACCGAGAACCATAATTTTGTACTTCAATCTTACAACTATGCAAAACGCAAATGAATGCATTTGCGTATCTGGTTTACAGATAGACAAAGTCAAAACAGCAAATTTAAGCAAGAACAATCAAAAGGATTACCTCCATAAATTATCTTATGCTTTGTAGGAGATTTGAGTAGAGACAACTAACAAGTTCTGATTAATATATACTTTTAAGGTAGCTCCATCCCATCATGATGCATCATCCTTTTCAAAATTAGCAATTTCAAAGCGTAGTTAGTAAACTCTCAAAGGTTCCGTCTCCCATCACATGATTTAGAATAATTTGTTGTTTGTAAAGGTGCCAAATGTTTGGCATAAGTTGTTCTTGAGGTAAGTTAAAGATAGGTTCAAATTTGGTATTCTAAATTTGACTTTAATATGACTGCAGATTTACATACCAAAAGGTTACGAGTTCCTTGCAGTCTTTTCTTCTTAGTTAAGCATAACCAGAAATCTTGTTTACGAACCGACCTGTACTAATCATCCTTATACATTAAACTTGCTAAAACAGACCAACCTCATTAATTATGTTTCCACACAGTCGTCCCATGTTCAATCAGGTTGTCATATCATAATTTAAATATTATTCATAACAACAAAACTACATTTACCCTATGAAAAGACGCTAAATTAAACTAACTCTGCGTGACTGGTAAGATGAAAGCAACCATTTGATCAGAATTTCTTTCTGTCAAGCTTGGTACTTCACCACCACAAAGTTCTCAACAGCATGAGGTCCAATCCATAAACGGTTTTCAAACAATTTCGTACACAAGATAGAACCCCCTACCAGATCACTTCCTTTAGAACGAATCTTGAATCCAATAGCTTGATTACAGAAAACATTTCTGTGGATTCACCTTTTTCTGCCATTGTCAACTTCAGTGTCACTGTTTCATAGTGGTGCAGTCTTGACTTCAAAGCAACGGTAATCTAAATCCGGAATGACTGTTCTATACATGGCCTTCTAAATAATAGGATTTTCATGCAATAGGGCAAATGGCAGGGCAGATGGTTGACAAACAGAGCACTGTAATATCCCTTCCCTTAGATCGCTTGCTATGCTAGTTTGAACCAAAGATAAAAGCGTCATGCACTTTGTTGTGCTTGGCTTGAAAATGAAAAATATAAGGAAAAGGTTAGATTTTTAGGATTTACCAACCCTAACCCAGAACCCGTACATCACAGTAGTAATGTTTAAAAGTCGGGTGATGTTTGTGTAAAATAGAACAAGAACTAATGGAAGGTTGTATTCCACTGAGAAAACGACTTTACTTACGAATAAGTTATACGTTAATGAATACGAGGAAAATGTTTTTGATCTGGCCTCTCTCCCATGGGAAAATTAAAATAGTTAGAAAAAGGAGACTCCTTTAGTAACACCTTTCTTCCCTACAAAATGTATTTCAAGAGAGATAACTTTCAACAAAAAGAGAGCGACACAGTAAACGTAAAAAGCTTACATGTACCTATATGTATTATTTGCCTTTTAACACAATAAACTTACAGGCTGACAGACTCTTTGGCTGTTCATTTCAGTCTCTCAAGTGCTGCAGTACGTTTTATAAATTTGATGTTTGTCCCTGCCTCTATACAGCTCCCATTCATTCGTGTTTATTTCAATAAGGTGTTCAAACAGTTCGCAAAACATGTTTGGCAGAATGGTATCCAAATATCGAATGAAATTTGGAAAAAGTTCCTCTTCGCTTGCCTATGGATCAAAAGTTTACTTTCCAAAAGTTATCCATCCTCTGGAATATTATTGGATGACACATGTTTCTTATTCCTGCAAGAACTTTCTGGTGAAAATGTTGTTCTTGTTTCTTTTGAATGTAACTTCTTTGAAACCATTGCCTCTCAATTTCTATCTACTGTCTGGGTGGAAGAGTAAGCTTCTATGTAGGTACTTCTAACTATATCAACTTAGCGCAATCACTGCATGATAAAAGGAAATTCTGTAACGAAATTCTGTCAAAGGTGACATTGTCAAAATCAGGTTAGGCAAAGTGAGAGACAAAAATTTTGCATTAGGATGAGAACACTGCACTGTTGCCGTCTTGCGAACAGACAAGTCAGTGGTATGGTGCTTGGCTTTGATGCAAATACGACCGGTAGTGACAGCATGATACATGACTTGAGGAGCATCCTATTTCCGATTCAATATTTAAACAGCCTCATCCTACCCTTGCCCTTAGCTCAAATTGACTAAAAGACCCAAGTTTCAGCAGTTCTAACATACGAAGGAGTTTTACAAGTAACTTCTCGGCACGTAAAAAGTTTACTCGCAAAATTAAACGGAAAGTCGACTGACACTTGTTCAGATCTTATCTCGTACTAAATACGTCATGCACATCCACTTTTGCCTTCATCCTCTGGTATATGGATTTTGCCGCACACGATAAAAAATATTATGATCTGATTATGCAAAAAAGAAACTCAATATCCTTCGTTGGCCGACTTTCTGTTTACTAGAAAATCGAATTTAAATCATCATCCTTTCTGCTGTCTGCGTGTAGACTGTATTCTGATCTGCAGACAGACTTTCACCCTCAAGTAAAAAATTCTCATTTCGTCACCCTATTTTGTATCCCTGAAAAATCCTCTTTCAATCCAATGAATACTGGACTGAAGTTTGGGATAGAGCTTTGCAGAATCCTTTTATCTCTGAATTTTATTTGTATACCGTCAACCCTAGAATTCCATATAATATGTTCCTCAGTCTAACAACAGTCAGCGACCCTTTATACGATGATGGCGTACATGGAATTGGGTAGAAAGGAACCAAATGTTTGCTAAACGCTGATAACATTGAATAAATAATAAATAGTACTAATAAGCTATCTAACTCAATGCGTTTACTTGGACTTGAAAGCAGTACATTAATTTAGATAGAAAAGTAGTAAAGAAGATTGTACGAAGGGGTTCAGTTCCTAAATCACAATACTATGAACATCCATTACACTCTACCTTATTTTAGTATTTACACAAAACTCGACAAGATAGATGAAAAGAAACGTCTTCTGTCAAGTTGAAGACTGGTCAAATGAACCAAACTTTCAAAGCAGAATTCTATACTAGACTTTTAGGCATAGGGGAAAGTAAATAAGCTATACTTTATCACTGACTGTGTAAATAAATGACTTTATTTATGTTTATCCTAGATGACTGTGCAAAAGTCCAATGTCCTCCTGCCGAGACTTGTCCCGTGGACAGTTACAGACTGCCTGCACGGGTGGACAATACCATTCGTCATATTCATGGAGCAAGTGACGAGGAAGATGTGATTATGAAGGACCCAGATGCTATTGCTAAAGCTTGTTGTCCCGTTCTCAGGAAATGTCAATGTATTCCTGAACTTCATTGCTCACCTCCAGATTGCCCTTCAGGCTCAGTGGCTAAACTGGTACAAAATGCTACTGGAGAACCGGGTCGATGCTGTCCGAAGTTCCAGTGTTCTACCATTTCTAGCCTGATGGATGGAAGTAAGTTGGATTTTTTGATAAATTGTATTCGAAATCGGTTCGTTAAGCTATTGGTAGGCTTTGGGAATTAGGATATGTTTAGGATGTTGAGTTAAGTTTTTTCCGTCTGGATACTGTAGTAGCCTTCTATAAGCTGGAGAAATTAAGGACAAAATATAATAATCTACATTATATGTGTAGCTTGAAGAACTTCAAATGCAGAGATGCTTGCTCTTAATCAGTTTTTCTTCCACTACATAGTTTAGCTGTCTCAAAAACGTTTCTCTGTCAAATGAGTTAATATTAGGTTCAGGAACCTTAAATCTTGTACTTTTTTATTAAAAAAAACATTGACATCTCAACTTAACAAAAGTTAAACTGCTGATTAATGAACTTCAAGCATATTTCAATCCCAAAACAAGAGGATAAAAGTTTGAAGAGTTAGGCTGTTTTATTAACTCTTGACGAATAAATTAGAGTTTAATGAAGAATTAACTTCATTAATTAAGTGTATTATTACGATCATTATTCATTCTTATCAAGACATTAATTCAGTTCGAAGAGCCCTAAAATCGTGTCTTCAATTTGCAGCTCTTTACTAACTTTTCTTAACCTATAAACTTAATTTTAATTTTAAGCTGTATCGTCTTCCTATTCTTTTACAAAATATTCGCATTATAAATAAGCTTAGTAAACCAACTTTTCAGGCAAAACGGCAAAATCAAGTAGATTTCCCAGTTTCTTAAAGCTGTCAATTTACCGTCACCCTTATATAATTTTACGACTTATACCACATCATATGCACACACAACTGAGTTTTGCAACTTTCACTTCCCTTTCCATTAGTATTGGTCCAACTTGAACACTTTCTCCAATATTACATTAGTTCCAGTACGGTCTACATTTCTTCACTAATAATTATCACAAGAGATGCTAAAGTACACTTGGGTAGTCATAAATTTCAGATTAATTATCATTAAAGAAGGATGTGAAAGACAGAAATGTTGCCACTTATACTTTCCTTACTTTTAGCCTTGCCTCTCACCCAAAGTAAAACATTTTAAAGCCCCCTTTATGCATGTAACTAGTGAAAGTTTTATCACCTTTTGAGAAACTTGCACACTAAAATATGCGCCTGGATCTATTTCACTCAAGCATATTTGAAGATAAAACTGATACATGCATACACATCTTACCTCAGTTAAAAGGTTTTTAACATAATGCTATTACCTACCGTTATAACGTATTCTGAGTTGGAATTTTATTCACAAACTTTTCATTTCATTCCACGAAATGTGTTTCATTTGAATGGTTACCTACTTCCTAATATATTTAATGGCCATGTGTGCCTAATTTTACATTATTCTTTTTTGGCGTTTTTTCTAGGCTTGTATTTTAAATACTAACTAGTACTAGTACTTTAATTTCCGAAAGGGTTTTAAATACAATTTCCTCAGCTCAGCTTTTCTTAAAGTAGAAAACGTAATACAGCCATGCTAACACCCTTCTCTGCCGTTGTATAGTTGGTAAAATCAAACATACAATATAGAAAAATCATTAAGTTTAAAACTAAGACAATGATGTGCGCATTTCTAAACAACAAAGTACACCGGTTTTAACTGTCTATTCCTTCGAACAATGATTTAGAAACGGAATTAGTAAAAGTTGTAGCATAATAGAAACCGCAAATTAAACCCACATTAAGGTTAATGTTCTTCCTAACACTTTAACTTAGGTACGAATGATGCAGAGGATCATAAGAGCCTTGAGGAGTTTCGCAAATGCAATTACCAAGGAAGAGAATACTTTTCTGGAGAAACATGGTCACATCAAAAGGACTGCAGCGAGTGTTTCTGTCATAATGGAGTTGTCTCTTGTAAGCCGGTCAAATGTGAGGTTCCTGCTGAGTGTCAACTGGCAAGACCGTCTCCAAAATCATGTTGTCCAGTTTGCGTCGGTAAATCATTCTTTATACAAAAAATACGACGCTTGCATGCCTTCCATCGCTAAGACATATATAACCAAAGTTGCAGAAAGAGACTTTTCTAAGAGGACGATCTTATCTAAAGGAGAGACGGAGAGAGTGTCCTATCTAATTTTAAGCCCACGGTTCAAGCTTGTTTAGTTTACTACTCCAAACAGCCATGTTTTAATCCGGATGGAATTAAACCCTCTTCGTGCTCAATTCTTTTATTACAATTCCGAGAAATAAAAGCTTTTTAATCAATCTTAACAACAGTCCGATCGTAAAAATACAAGTCTTCCCAGCCCTATTTCTTCTAATTGGAATTAAACAAAGAAAGGCTTTAAAAAGTTCACTAGAAAGAAGAGGCTGAATAAAACACCTTTATAACAATAGGAGCCCTAATTGAATACAAACTGGAGCGGAAGATTTTTATAGAATCAACTTAAACTTTCAAGATAAATGCATAAAAAACTTTAAACATCTCTGAGCTAAAGTAGCATTTAAACTTTTATAGATGATTACTTTACATAGTTTAGTCCAAGAGGAACGAGAGTCCAAAGCAATTTCCTTCTACTCAATCTTCCTTCCCACGTCGTGTCCCAGTTCCGTGAAATTTATCGGATCTTCCAATGCATACCTCTTAAATCTATTTCTTACTCCCATCCGTCGTGGTCCAGTCCTTACTTTATATAAAGTTTCCTCCAGGGTTACACGCTAGCTCGCTTGCATGGGTTGTATGGCATCGATCCAATAAGAAGTCTCAAGGTCTTATGTTTTTAAATTCTAATCTTTCAGATTGTGTCACATCCTCCGGAGTAGTTTACAACAATACGGATACATGGGAAGAGGATCCCTGTACAGCCTGCACATGCAACGAAGGACGAATACAGTGTCATGCAGCCATGTGCCAAACAAGTTGTTCCACTCCTAGACACATCCCTGGAGAATGTTGTCCGCGATGCGACAGTCAGTCACTCTTTCATTTATCTTTTTATTAAAACCACACAGACAGACAACCACAAGTCAAACCCACAGCCGAATAAGATTAATCCACTCATCCTTCAAATGTTTCGGAAAGCATGAAAGTAATAAAAGTCACGGTAACATCCCTCACAGAGTCAGGATCACGATACGATAGAGAATAATATAATCTGTAACGACAGCCTGGTCCGACGAAATTAAAACCACAGCATGATCACTCATCCTTTAGTATCATCCATGCATCGCAGGCATGGGGGGATGATAACACGGTGTATTTAAAACCCCTTTGCATAAAGTCTAACTTGTGGTAAATGAATTAACGTTAGTAAAACTAGTCAACTGTGAAATGCATCGTGTGCGTTTTCTTGCGTTTGATTTTAGATGGACCCCTGCCGTATGAGGAGACATGCCCCTTTTTAGAATGTCATAGAACGCCGTGTCCAAATGGATTCCGGGAGCTGGATAAGCAGGGCTGTCCAACATGCAGATGTGATGACGACAGTATTGGAGATAAGAAGCTGGAAAAGTCCGGAAAGGATTCTATCTGGACCAATATAAGGCAGGGTTATTGTCACCAAAGTTCGGATGCTGAGCTGTTACGGGTCGAAGGGGAAGAATGGGCTGATCATTGTCGAAAGTGTATTTGCAAAAATGGCTCGGAAATGTGCTCATTGATCACTTGCAATCCACCTAGCTGTGAACATCCCATTTTCTTCCCAGAAGACTGCTGTCCTAGATGTCCAGGTTGGTTTTACTCGTAAATATTTCACGCACTTTTAACAGTAATAGGTTGTATACCGTACTACTTCTGAATAATATACCGAGTTACTATTCAATATTTGGGGTTCATAATATGAAATATACAGTATATTCTTTGACAAAGTCTGGCTGGATTTGAATAGGTTTCCATGATCTTTAACAGTATATTAGCTAAAATGACAATAATTGATGAAGTGTTCACTTAATTGCCTTCAGGTTGGTTCGAGGCTTGCATTTATTATCATGAACTACAACCCCTTTTAGAAACTTACCTTTCCAATACTCTACAGAGTATTTTGTGTATACCAATACCTTGTTTAAGGTTAACCCCCCCCCCCACGAAACTGAATTGATTGGTTTTCTCCTTACTAGATGAGGAAATCGGTTCAGGAAGTAATTTCAATGTCTCAGTCTGTCAATCATCGGACGGGTCCCAGCGTCTTGAAGGTGAAATATGGAAGCTAAGTCCATGTCTAACTTGCACATGTCACTCTGGACATGTCCTCTGCACCGCTCCAGAATGTCCACCGACTCCTTGTCCAAATAGTTTCATGAAGAATCCTTATGATTGCTGTCTCAGTTGTCCCGCAGAGAGTCGTCAGTCCTTGGATCGAAATCCTTTGCTGAATGCCTTCACGAACAACTCCAGTCATTCCAAGAAACCAATTTGCTTGTCGGATAACTCTGAGAAGAGCTATTCCAATGGGGAAAAGTGGAAGGTCTGTTGCTATACCCTTACATAGTTCTAGCTCAAGCAATAAAACTCACTACATATTACACTTTTTTCTAATCACAAAAGTTAAAATTAAATTTTTCAACCATCCAACCATACCTTCACGTCCCTTAGCCCTTTCTCCCAAAGATTATTGGAAATCTACTTTCTCCTTAAATATTCGAAAAGCCCTTGACTCCTATTTTTCATGTTATAAAAGTATTTTATCTATTTTTAACATACATTTCATCCTTTCCCGTATAGGTTGGAGCCTGCCAGAGTTGTATTTGTGAAAGGGGCCGAATTCACTGCTTCTCTGCGGGGAACTGTCCACCTCTTCAGTGTGACCGGCCAGTGTTGGCCAAAAATCAATGTTGTCCCATTTGTCTCGGTCAGTAAGCTTTACATCCTTTTACAATACATTTTGATGTCCTATCTCTTTCTTTCTCTACGCCCTAATAATAACAATAACCGTAACCCTGCGTTCAGATAACGGTGTACAGGGATTGTCCTTCTTGTACTATTCCATGCGAAAGGTCGCATTATAGCAGCTAAAATTTCTTGAGATTTAAAGTACCTTGTTCAGTGGGCATTACACTTTCTCGTTTTTCCTACAAGCAAGTAAGCCAACGATAAGCTCGCTTGAAGCATTTTTTCTAGAAGTTAACCTTACATTGTAGTATGATAACTTACCATTAGTATTTACAACTACTACTAGCGTTTCTTACAGCTGCGAGTGATTTTTCATGACGGGAGAAACGGTGTAGATTAAACTGCAGACGCTCTTATAGATGCCGAAATGCTCTATTATTTTTCTTCAAAATATCTGTCGAATAAAACCCTACGATATTATAATAATAATGCATTGCTTATTGTACGCAGTAGGAGTAGTAGGGCCATTTAAAACTAAGAATATTATCAAACATAGGGCAATACAAGTAATTTATCTTCCCTTTTATGGATCCTCGCAGACTCAAGACGTTGGGTGGTTTCTTTAGGCTAAAAATCCTTTACTATCGCAATTCTAAGTACGTGAAATGTCATCTAATGCCCCTTTCTCATCTCAAATCCTTGGAGGAAGGTTGCTCCTTCTTGATACGATAAAATCCTTCTTATCATTACATGGCCTAGGTCTGAACTCAGTGTTATGTATACACAAATATAGAATATAAAGTTAGTATATGTATATTCTATACAGGTTCACAGTAGTAGCCTAACCCAATAAGTACAAGTGCAATGCCTTGCATGCTCTAGATACACGGCCGGGTACAAGCGGAAGAGTCATTGTAACTTTTGAGTAAACGACAAAAATCATTTCATATCTGCTCCGTTAAATTTCCTCCTTTTGTAGTTGTAGTCAAATTGCAGAGGGACCATTTAGCTTTCTCCTTTGAAAGAAATATAAAAAGTATGGATCTTGTAACTTGAAGATCATAAAAATAGTTACTATTATAAGGCCAATTTAATAGTCAGCTTAGTCGTATATAGCTTTAACCAAACTGAAACATTCGGCAGTTATGGATGGCAGTAAATGTAACAAAAAAACTTAAGATTTTACTATAATCGTAAGCTTGATTTACTTATTTTGTACATACTACCCTATGTTAACTGTACTGAAGGAGTTCGTGTACTTGATTTTCAACGTTTGCTTGCTACTATTGAATTGCCGAAGAATAGGAATCGATTTGGTTGCTTTACTTTTTCCAAAATGTAATTATTACTGTTGAATGCCAGTCTGCCTCCAACTGATTTATCAGATATTTGACTTATTCTAATTGAAAATTCGTTCTCCTTAAAGCTCAGGCAAAGTTAACGTTTGATGAGAAATCCTTTTGGTAGTAAGTGCAAGTAGTTACAGGTTAGCAGAATGTGATAATAGTATTACTGATTTTGCACACAAACAAGCAACACGACAAGCAGAGAAAATTGCTTAGAAATTCAATATCAATAACGATGGGGGGTTTTACACAAAATCACCTTGTTGTCAAAATCAAATCTTCACTAGTTTGAACAACCAATGTTTGGTTGGTAGTTATTAATGTTGTTATTATGTTCTAAGATTTCACTTTACGCCTTGTTATATTTGCCATTAAACTCCTCCATCCACGTCTAAAATTCGATAGAAAAAATTGAAATCTCAGTGTAAGCTTACTGAAGAAAGCACATATAATGTCATCTATTCTATGATCATCATCAGAAATCAATTTAATTTAACAAGCTCCATTTTCAATGTCGATTTAAACAAACAAAATGGGTATTGTTGGTAAGCATCCGATGGGAGAAAGTCAACTGTGAATTATAAACCAAACTGAAACTTCTTCTGTGGGGTATATATTTTTAACATTACCAATCTCTTTTCTTGTCTTGGATAGCTTTTACTTACAAAAAGATTTATTTTCTGACAATCCCATCTTAAGTACAACAAATACAACAAATGTATAAGCACATACACTACATGAAGTAATAATGCCAGATCTCAGAGCTTTATTAATCCTTCTGTCCATCCTTTATCATAACAGAATTTTGAAAAAAACGATTTTATTTCTAATATTTTCTAACTTAACTTAAGTCTAGCAAGTATTAATTTTCCTCTCCGTATCCATTCATACAGCTTCTTTAGACTAAGGCTCGAAACCATTATTACCTACTCTTAGCAACCCTTTTTAAGCCAGCTAACTTTCCTCCAAACCCAACGAGTTGGGTATTGAATAACATATTTATCCAGGAACAACTGCTAGTGGACGGATACTTTCTCTGCACAAAAACCCTAGAGAAAGTTTCAGCTTCTATATCAGTAGAAAAAGCATCCAATTGGTTTCTCTTGCAAAAACCGCAGAGAAAACCTTGAAGTTCTACACAATTTTTCTACGATATCAAGTGACCAACTTGGTAGAAATAATAATCTCTGTAAATTTTCTACATTATTCTAACCATTTCATCTTATACTTCCAGGTCTACCTGGGACCAGAGGGAGGAGTAGTGGGAGGGACCAGTTCTCAGAGATGAATGAAAATATCTCTATTGTGAGAGGGGAACCACCAAGCAATCGAAGCGGGATTGAGCCCCATTGTGCCGTACTGATTGCCTCCTTAATGACCATCACCTTTATTCTAGCCCTGTTAATAATGAGACAATGTTTCTGTCGGCGATCATCTAGCAGCAGACTTATCAAGAAAGTCCCACCCTCTTTTCACTCATCGAATTCATCGAACAACCACGAAACCCCACCGGTAACGCCGGACTGTTGTTACAAGTGTGATTACAACAAGTACTCCAGTTGTGCCCAGCTTTCTGAACAGAAGCCCCTGTTCAAACCGTCTAGCGAGTCAACTACATCCTCTACCTTGGGTAATAATAGTGACAAAGTCTGATCAAAATCCTCTCCTGATAATGCATAAGTAATTAACACGTCGTAGCGTAGCCTCATGATAACCACAGCCACCACCGTTTCGTCAGTGTTGTTAGAAGGATGAAGTTGACGCAAGTATTACTATTACACGATGCAAGGAATAGCTTTTCGAGGAGCAAAGATGTATGTATATGAATGAATGTATACTATGTGTAAATAATACTGTACGAAAATTATCATTATCTCTAAAGTAAGTAACGTATACATTTCTGAGGTTAATTTTTAAATATTGATACCCTTCAGCAGCATATCGAATCTTATCGTTCGCGTATTTCGTTCACGCCACTACTCGTAGGGTATTTTTTCTCACTAATTATATTGTGTCCCGAATCCGTTGTTAAAACTGGTTGCTTGTGTTATCTTATTTTTAGTTCAGCGCAGAATTTGAGAAAAAGGTACCAGCATAAAATATGGATGAAAATATTATTATTATTATTACACGACAAAAGACCAAATTAAGTAAGCTGCATTAAGTAATTATTAAGACCATCATTCACTCACTCACCAGTCACATTCTACTGCTACTCTTGCGTCATCATAAAGTCATAAACTAAAGCTAAGCTGTGTTTAGCAGTTGTAAACTGGCATATAAGTGTATTAATCGCCATTTCCTACTCTAAAAATTATTGAGCTCTAAAGGGAAAGACACACTTTAAGATTTAAACAAACTATTATGAAGTTAGTACTTGAGTGTGCTATTATCATTAGGACAATTTATTTCATGAACCTTTGATAGAGGAAACCCCTCCACGAGGGACCAAAGCTAGGATCAATAACATGACACTCCATACTCCAATGTAATGCAATAGTATGGGTTCGCCTCACGTCATGTCACATCCTTCAAGAAACCTAACTTACAACAAAAGGGGATGTGTTTTATTACATTATTTCAGTGTTTCTATAATCATCAATCATCATCGTCGCCGTATTTCCGGTTTTAATCACCCTGAAATTCTTCTTCTCACTTAATCCCCACAACTGCTTCGGCTAAACGTTTTTTCAATTTTTCATTTAAACCACCTACAATTACGCAGGGGAGTTAAAACCAAAAATACGGTCAATGGTAAACGAATATTCTTGATGCTGGTAACTTTATTCAGCTAAACACATAAAATAAAAGCACACACCACCACTGAAGTCAGACCAATGCATTTAATTCTCTTTATCCGATCCCATGCAATATCAATATAAATGGTCTCACTGAGGATTTAACATTGTTGCTCATTTATCTAAATCATTATCATCATCATTACAAATTTCATATTATTATGATTTGGCTAAGTAGAGTGTGAGTGAACGTGACCATGGAGGGGCTAGAAAGACGCCAGTCATGTTCATGTTGTTCAAGTTTGTCTTCAGTTGAAATTTAAAATTTGAAGTCGTTTAATCCAACAGAATAAAAAAAACTCTGGTGGCCAGCATAAACAAATGTGTAGCTCTCATATGGTTTAAATAAACGGCTTAATGCCTATCAACCTCTCGACTTTATGTTTGCGTGTATCATGAAAGTTCTTATTTTCTCCCTGTTGCCTGTAAGTTATCATTTGTATTAGGCAACGATTAAGCCGATTTAACAAATGATTCAGAAGAGTTTTTTTTAATACTAATCCAGACCTATAGTCCTATTATTCAATTCCTAGTTTTACTTGTTCTTCAAGAAGATGCAGGTGTAGTATGGAGTATGTACGCAACTAAATGGAAGGACGTGAACTTAAGAGTGATTTGTATGAATAAATAACCACTGCACATACATAGTAATACAATTATTCTAATTCTTAAAAATACTTGAGATACCGAAACAGGACAAGAAAGTTATATTTTTTCTCATACAGAATAAAACTTGATTGATTGATAAGCTCGCTGTCGAATGACTGATTCTGTCTTTAAGTCGTGTGTAAATACCAATTAATTATTGAAAATCGTGCTTGTCATCTTACATGTAATGTGAATTGTAAATCGGTACTTGAAAAATTGCCAGCTAGACTATTTGGGTATATGCATGAAATATTTATATTATTGATTTGGCTATATCTCATTCTCATAAACTAAACAGCCATGCAAAGGTCAACCGAGAAACCGAACCAAACAGATCTTTCTTACATCCAAACTGACAGCTACATACTTTTCTAGCATAAATAATGAGCTAGTGTGAATAAAAAACCGTTTTATCCAAAACGTTATTACACTCTGGCTAGTTTAAGAAGATCTATTACATTTCTAAAGTATCACTGCTGCTGATAAAATAAATAATCCATTAATATTATGCATATCGTTATGCTAATAAATAACATCAGAGTAGTAATGGAACTATGGATTATACCTTTTGAAAAAACTACATAAGAAGAGAAAGAGTTTTGAGCAGTTGACAGTTTAAGCAGGCATTTATTTTAAAGAAGATTTGAATGTGCAACAAGTTTTTCATTCCACTCTCAAGTTAATACTTTCTGCTAATTTAATCTTTTAAAGTCAAAAATGCGTTGAGGTTAGCTGTAGCTCATTTTTTCCTGTCTGGTTATAACAGAGCCGTGCCATGAAGAGATTGCATCAATGCAAATTTCATGGAATTTCATTTATCACCTTTCCATCCAGGCTTCAGTCATCTAACAAAACAATAAACATTTCAACAATAAACAACAAAGAAACACAAGGGCAATTATCACCCTCGTTAATTTCTAATGGCATTTCCTCTAACCTCCTCCAGTATATTTAACGTATCATAACAAGCCAAAGCTGTAGAGCCCCTCCCTCTGAATTCTACTCAACCTTTCCCATCCTTCTACTTAAATAAAGATAACAGAGATAAAGCATACATTTTTATCGACATGTAAAACGTAACTTGTGTTCTTAATGTGATCTTGTTAAAGAATAGTATTATTATACTTACTTACTGTTAACAACAACATATAAGAGATATAAATGTATCTATTAAGTAAGTAAATAAAATAAATTACAGGATTACAGGTTTACTTTAAATAAGTGGTTGTGGTGGATGGAACTTAATAACTAATGCACGTACACAGAAATTAAACCATAAGAAACAATAATATACCAAATTGACTACTGCTTCTCTACTATTTCTACTACGTGTATCTTATCTAAAACTAAAGGCAACTACTACCTGCTAAAACCTGCTAAAACCTGCTATTGCATAAAGTAAGGTGATTAAGATATGATAAAGGAAGATGGAGGGCTTCTTATAATTTAAGGAATGGCTTTTTAAAACAAAATATGATAAAAAGAAAGCTTAAGACCCATGGAACCAAATTACCCAGAGAAAATTGTGTATCATTATGTTTTATTGGTGCTATTGCAATATATAACCAAGAGGAAAAAATAAACCGTACTCTTCTGCTGGAAGTCTACTTAACGTTTAAGATTAAAATTCTGCAATGAATGAGGTCTTTCGCTACAATTACAGCTACAGATACAAAGATGCAAAACGCATAGTAATAAACTAGTTCAGTAACTACTTACTACATAACTGAATACTTGTAATTCTGTAAATTATATGTTTCTCTATCTCTCTCTCTGTTTAAACCCAAATCTACAAACTGTATTTGACTCAAAAACAGCAAAAAACCTTGTCCTATCTCCAAATCCTCCTCTATATCGCGCAGCTGGAAATATAGCTTTTTCACCCAAGAAAGCGCTTGGGGCTGCCGGATGAGGGGTTGAGGTACGTTATAAAAATCTCATTTAAGGGCTGGTTATAAGTGAGGCTTTAGGATTACAGCTTTTCAAAACCTATTCATTTTCTCTGCATACCCCTCATCATCCTTGACAAAGAAGAATTGTTGAAGAACAAGGAGAGCAATTAGTTCTACTCAAGTCTAAGTTTACTATAGTAATGTCTCCTGGTTGAGTTGATCGATAAGTTTACTCTAGTAGTAGTTTCCCAGACCATCTTCACATATCAAACCGAGTAGAAGATTTTTGATATTTTGTTACTAATGATTCTTCGAAACGCATTATAGTTTCAAGCTTCACAGAAATTGACAGAGAGAGAGAGAGAGAAAGGTATAAAAGCTGTAGAATGTAAGCAATGCTACTGTAACTGTACTATGAAACTCCTCCGTATCAATATTTTCGTTCCTAGCATATATTTCTCTGTAAGTAATTGTAATTTGTAAAAGTAAATGTAGGCTGTAACGTAAGTATCGTAAGTTCCACTATGTCTACGCTATTTTACCGTGCTATGTTTTACTACATGTGGTAGTCCACAAACGATGGTGATCTAATATTGAGTTAACTTTTGAAAACATGAAGGGAAGAACGATTATCTAAGATACACACACAAAGAGAGGACGAAAGTACCGTAACGTAATTTAATGTTAACTGACTGTCGACTACTGTGTACACTCTTGTGTTATGTCGTGTGAACTTCTTATATATTGTTGTGTAATAGGTATATGTTCTAAGATAAAATAAAACTTTCCACGCTGAAGTACAAAAAAGTTTGATTTCGCTAAAAGTTACTTTGTGTTGACTCTCTTCCAGCATCCTTCCTTCCTTCTGGTTCCATTTCCTCTTTGGCTAAACTACAAGCTAAAGCTAGGCTACTAAACCCAAGCGTATTGCCTAGTTTAACATGGAGTTGATTTGGTCTGATTATTATATATTGTTCAGTAAGCAACTTGGCTTTTACTTGGGACCAAAACTAAATTGTTACACTTGTGAACTTCATTTGGATTAAAGTACACAGAGTTACACAAACTTGCTCAAGTAGGAGTAACATAGTAGTAGCAGGGTCGTTAGTTGTAACTCTTTTTGAGATCCAATCGAATATAATTTTGTTCACCATAAAATAACATAGCATACCGTATCCCTATCGCTCAGTCAATTCAATTCAATCTCTACATCAACTAACTGAGCCTTTCATAAACTTGGAACAACAATATCAAATCTGGTTAGATTCCTGAAACAAGACGGTAATTGGAACCGGAGCTGAGTCGTAGTCGTCGTGGTATAGACCCTGAGGTATTGTTATATAAGTTATCCGTGTATACTTCACATTTTAACGTATAGGAAAGAAAGGTACGCAAGTAAGAAATTGACCCCCATCACATCAAAAGCTATTAGATCCAATGTCATTTCTGGTATAAATCTGTTAATTATATCATGTAACTTCTTCTTATTTTTCTAAGAATTTTCCCCATTGAAGGTAATAGAGAGAACAGGTAAGCCATAAAAAAAGTTGAATTTCTTGGCTACCTGGGTCTTACTTTTTCCTGACAATACTCTATTCCTCATAAGTTCAGCTAAAGATTATACTCGTTCCTTCCCGATACGCAAGATTGATCTATCTATCCATTACTTTCTCTTAGTTCAGTATAGAGTTGAGTATGCAATAAAGCAAAGCATTTGTAGATGTATATTTATTTCACATCATATTACTACACTACTATACCCTTAGAGTATAGACTCTAAGACTATACCAACTAAAGTTGACAGTGGTTGAGAAAATTGAACAGAAATCCATCTATTTCTGTTTCATTTACTTCTGACTTTCAACCCAACATCTAAATCCAATGGTAACATCACTATCCCCTTTAACTCATACCATAAATGTTTACTCTTTTTGTACCTCTCTGCCCACCCTTTTGGATAGTAGACGACGATCAAAGTAAAATTCTGTGCTGCTTTTCATCATCCGAAGTCAAAGAGAATTTATGAATAACATTACGACCAGGATTTGCCGTGCATAGGAAACGGTGGATGGTAAATGTAGTCCAGCTCTCCTTCATTTTCACTGTAATCTCCGGCATATTCATTTCGATCCTTTTCTATCACAGAAGTTGATGTCTTTCGATTCGGATCAAGATTCCGTTCCGGCCCCGAAGTTACCCCTTCCAGATCCTCAATCACTTCTTCTTTCTTCTTTCGTGGGTCTGGTGGAGGCGTATAGAATGACAACGATTTCATCTGCTTTTCAATATCTGTCAATTCACTGAAAATAGAGAAATAAATTGCAACTCAATACAACCAGATGACACGCTTTGCTGTTATATTGCAGCTATTTTAAGACGAAATGGATTTATTGCCCCCAGCTTAGTTATTAACTCGTAGCATTATTTTTGGTACACGTCTAGAACCATAAATGGACATGGAAAGGGTTGCAATTGGAAGATAAAACGCTTTTAGCACATCATACAAACCACAATTAATCTTGAAATAGCCCATTCTTTAAAAAGCAAAACACTTAAATGACAAAGACGATTAAGTCCTAAATTAACTGAAGAAAACAATAGGTAATTCGTTATTTATATTTGCTCCAAATGATCTTTTTAACTGCAAATTCTCCTACACACTAGCTAACCAAGCAAACCAACCCAAACTCGTATGAAATGCTACTGTTTGTTGCGTATACTGTAACTGTAACTGAAGTGGTAGTAAAAATGCTTTGTGTTCCTCCCTAAAGTTATTTTATGAGCTCAAGTGGTGGTTTACTCGTAAGAAACGAGCAATATTCCGAGATTTTACTTGGTGCTAAAAAGTACTTCACTAACTAACAAACTTACATAATACTCAATGCATTGCATAAAAGTTATTTCTATGAAAAGGGAAACAGCACATTATTTTTTTTAAAAAGAGAATACTTAACTTAAAGCAAGCCTACTCAGTAATAAAATATTTCGTATGATGCAGTAGTCCCATTTCATTCTTGATTTTAGTTTTAGTTTACGTTGGCTATCCAGATGGGCTATTACTTCCTGAAACATTGTCAACCGAAAATACTCTTTTAAAATGGCTATCTTCAATCATCAAAATCTAATCCTGGCTTGGGATGCTGCATAGTAACGAAAAAAGAGTCCCGAGCCCATGAAACTGCAAGTGTTTTCGTAAACAGATAATAAAAACACAAGTGTCCATTATATATAGATCAAAAAAGACCATTCCAAGAACATTTAAATCATGAATGTATGCTTTATGTAATTCTGCTATGAATAGTTTCATTCCATTTTGTTCAAGATGTGCGATTTTTTAAATGTGATACTCCCTTGCTTTTTATTTATTATTCCAGACCACGATAAACAAGAATGGTCTGTTATCTCCAACATTAAAATGGTGGTACTGCTTAATTGGTGAATAAATTAACCACAAGCCTGCCTGCTACTACCCCTTCATAAGAAATGTCTAATAATGATAAACCACCCCTAAAAAATACTACAACTAACTAAGATACTTCCTCAACTCAATCTCAAGCTCCAACGTTTTTATAAATTACTTAAGATTCATCTCTTAACTCAACTAACTACCTTTACAAACAAGATTTCAAAAGGATATGCACAACTTCTTAATTAACTGATTTTACGATCTTCTATTTCTAAAGATTTGGGTTACACATAGCCATGATTGCATAGTAAAGTAAACGTCTAGATATAGTTTAATCTTGATTAGTCAATCTGTCAGTCAAAGTTGCGTCAACTGATTACGACTTTACGACTAGCTATTTCTTGCCCTTCTAGTGCGTGTATCATAAACCGTTTTTAAGGAATCCTGCTATCCTCAGAAAACTAAACAAGCTTATCCAGCTCTCATTTAAACATTGATATTCTAAATTACTTTCAATTAAGCTTTTGTCAAATCTCCCTTCTACTTCTTGGTACGTAGCATCAACATCTTTATACATATATGTAGGTCATTGTATTAAAACTAGACCCTTCCCAAGAGTTGGTTTATTAGGAAGCGCGTGAACGCAGCTTTGCTTGGCTTATCTTCTTTATCAAGAACACAATTCATCTTACTTACCATGAGCTGTACATGTTTTAATGCGTATGGTTGGGAAAAGTACAACGTTATGCTGACCCAGTTAATCCGGCAGTAACTTACTTTACTTATTAAACTTCCCTAACTTGCCACAAGAAACTTACTTGCAATAAATATCCGAGTAGACTCCGGGTACAGTGGCAGTGCGAAGGAGATGATGAATTTTCTCCAAGTCCTTCAGCTCCTTTGTCTTGGCTTGCTTTCGAAGCAGTCGAATCGCATCCTTCAACGCCTTAACTGCAGAATACACGCAACACAAACAACATTTCAGAAGATGAGCAAAGTTGGGTTAACGGAGAAGAACAGGAATTAAGGAAACGGAACTTCCATACGTGATGCAAATGAACTAAGCCACTTTACATAATGATCATAAATAATCCATGGACAAGTCTCGTCAAACTTCTTCCTTATAAAGGAGAGAAGAATACTAAAACTGAGATAAGATATGCTTACCTAGTATAGTATATTTGGAAAAGTAACACATTCTCGTATTGCACCCCTGGGCTACTATTACATTCTAAAGGTTCTCCTCATAAACTTTAGATACAATTAGATAGCGTTTATGTTCATAGTATTAAAAGGGGGTACTTTTCGAGATCCGGAGGATTTTCAAGGATTTAATAAATCTTTGACGTAGAAACAATAAGTACGAAGCTTCATGGATAAACGAGATGAGGAAAATGTGACTGGTGAAAGCTCGATTTACTCATACTTTCCTGTGCATACATGAAATGATTACAGCCTAGCTGTCTAGCTGAGAGATAGCAACCTCTCTTTTGATCTCTGACCTTCTGCCCTCTGCTCTACAATAAAAAGCGCTATGTTTCTACACAAATACAACAAGCGCAATACAATGATGCACCAAAGGATCATTATCATCAGTAAAAACCTTAAACCTTTTCTACACATACCTTTGTCGTCATCTGGTCTAATGATCCCATCAATATTAGGAAAATTGGGGAATAAAGCATCAACCGAGTCCTTTCCGGTTAGGGAAGTTTTTGAAGCATAATCGAACAACTCGGCAATCCTGCTTACAGACATTGTGGAGGCCAATTCTTCGAAACTTACGTGGCTCTCCCCAGTCCCAGTCAAGGCGGTCCCAGTCCCAGTCAAGGCGGTTAGAGATTCTTCGAAATCGTTCATTTTCTAAGGAAGTCAATGTGACAAGAAAAAGTAATGTATTTATTATAACTTTTCCCACTTAATCTGCAAAGCCACATTATTAACAAAGGGCACAGCATTATAGAACGAATTCGTGTGTCATTTTCAAATCATCAAAATGTAAACCAACTTCGCTAGAAATTCTTTCCCCGTGGGAATTTGTTTAATAAGAATTCCCCTTGAATTCCATTACAGCCCAGACACAGTCAAAGAAAGTGGTAAGAGTAGTATGTATAAATATCAAAAAACGAATGTAAATAACAGAAAAATTGAGCATTTCCTTAATACTAAAAAGAAAAAAATCTAACGCAAAATAAGTTCATATTCCACTCCCTCCCACTACTGCAAAATAATAATGCAATGACCAGCATGATTATTTTTTTCTTGGAAGTAAACTTCTTCAATTTAAAATCCAACTTACCTCAATGGAACGCTTCAAAGCATTATTTTGCTCTTGTATCTTCTTATACTTTTCAAAATCAAATTTGTTCTTTCTTGAAATATAGCCTCTCCACGTCTTCTGAATCTAAAAAGAAATTCTTCGTTACAAAAGCAAAAGTTACATGCGATACATGCATATACATTATTACATTAAAGACACAGCATATAAAGTTCATTATTCTGCCCACTTCTAACAAGTAAAAGTAAAGTAAAGTAAACCACGAACTACAAAGTAAAGGAAAGTTGTGCAAGTACTACTGAATAAAAAGGAAAAAACTAATGAGGCGGTCTTCATTTAATGGATACAACTCCTGAGAAACGCATGCATCATCGTCATCATCTCTATCATCATTCTCCCTATCATCTTTATCATGTTCCTTCATGCCAACAGGATGGATGAATATTTATTTAGTCGCAGATGAGAAAGAAAAAGGATGAAACGAAACAACTGACTGAAGTATTCAGAATTCAGACAAGAAGAGAAAGAAAAAAATTCAATCGTATAATAACTACAGAAGTAGTTAATATTAGCAGTACCAGTTTTAGTAGTTGTACTAATGGTAAAAATACTAGTTTTTTAGTACCATTGTAGCTGCCTCGTTGCGTTCCTGAAGTATACGTGCCTCTTCCTTCTCCTAAGAAATATTCCATCCAAATAAAGTATTATACAGCTTCACAAGAAAAATAAGACGTGCCTATCTCACTTTTGCACATAAAACAAGTAGAAACCCTGCCATAATCTTCTCTTTCTCCAATGGTATTCGCAATCGTAATTGCTCGTAGATAGATCTCGGCGTATGTGTAAAAAAAGAGGTTAATCGTGTATAGACACCATGCCTTTAGCATGCAAAGAATAGTAACGCGGTCGGCCTATCTACGAGGATCATGGTACATCCCTTCGATCATTTCTGGGTAAAAATGCAGAGTTCGAACTGAAGCAGGTCGAATTCAGATAGTAAAGTGATAATAGATTGATACAGAAGGGAAATGATAGGAGAGGTTTGATAAAAAGATTAGAAGTATGCTGTACCAAAAAATGTTTCGAGGGAGTGAGAGAAGATCTATGACCCTTGTTTCTTTACGAAAGAGAATCAATAGATCAAATAAATGTTAGTCAAACACTAACCTTGAGATGCTTGAGAAATCGCTTTCGAACGGGCCCACCCTTCATAAAAGCCTAATTAATTCAATAGTCGGGGATTTTATTTGACAGGATTGCAAAGTACAGGAATGGATTATGTTCACATAGGTGCATTTTTAGTATTTGGATGCCATAATAATGGAAGTGGATTTGGTTTGATTCACTACCTGGATTCTGATGGCAGCTTCATGCAGAATCTGCATATTAACCCGGACTAAAAATCCTCTAAAGGCAGCCTGGATTTTTATTGCAGCCTTGTACTGTGCACTGGCATCTTTTTCTTCCTGTCTAGAAAAATGAAGTACTTAATATTAGCCCTCATAACTCAATCGCCATTTTAAAACTAAGACCCAAGAATTTTATTCAAATAATGTGAAAAAGAAAGTAGATCCTTGCACTCAATTACTACCAACTTCTTATTCATGCCTGGTAGATTCGCTTCACAAAAGAAATTTAATAATAGTCAAATAGTAAAAGTAATCTGAATCTGATCAACCAGATTTCACCAGCATTAGTACACAAGATAAAGCATCAAAAGCTGAGCATCAAACGAATTACGAATTCTTGTTAACTACAAAGATTGTTTGAGGCTAATAGATAAAGCGGTTAGAGTACTCCAAGATATAGCATGCATATTTTAGGTTTCAATTAAACAAAACACTCGCAAATTAAAACGGGGTACCAACCAAATGACGATAAAATGAATTAAAATGACGTAAGCACTATATTCAAAGAAAATGTGCTATATTTAATTTAATTAACTCCATTCAATAAGACTGAAAGAAAGAAGACGCCTTTACTTTCTCATAGCACTACAACTACATCTAGTTCTAGTTCTTTGATGTCTCGAGAAACTAAAGCTCTGCTTGCTTCTTCATATTACAATTAATCTATCGAATCCAATAAGCGTTCACGAATATATTGAAGTTAAAGCAAAGAACTGATTCAATAAAAACAGGTTAATCGTTCAAAAAATTCACACTGCATAAACGATGGATTTTGGGACTGGGAGGGATGCGATGCTGCAAAGCTCATACAAACAGATTGATTCTGCCTTTCTTTTCTATACAACTTCGAACTTTCTCTCATCCCGTTTCTTATCTACTGATTGGCAGAAGTGTCCCAGATTAGACACCGAATTTGATAGCTTCTCAATAAACTTTTATACGCCCCAGTAAACCCAATAGAGAAAGGACATTGATAATGAAAGACTTTAGGATGATCTTCTGCCGATAATAAGACGAGGAAGGGTCATAAAACCGACACTAACTTGAGTCTCAAGTAATCCTTAAAGTCAATGGATCCAGACTGCTGGAAGAAAGCACTGCATGGGGTCTCCCACTGGGGTAAATATATCATCGGAAGGGGAGGTTTAGGAGGACTGCTTATCCGCAGATTTCGGTTATCAATATCATCATCACCTTTGCCTTCATTAACCGTCATTTCTTCTTCATCCGATCCTTCTTCCTCTTCCTCTGATTCTTTTGCTCCCGCAGATTTGGAAATGTTTCCATCTTTTTTCTTCAACTTTATAAGACTCTCTTTCAATTTCTTACCTGGACCTTTCTTCTTCGCCATCGTTTATTGGATTGCGATTAACGAAATCTCAACCAAAGTAATCGAACACTAGGAATGCTGAAAATACCAGCAAGTTTATATTATAAGTTTATTGGCCGTGTTCATGATTTTTACTTGACGTGCCTTGTTTTGGGCTTCAGCTTTATTAACCCTGATTTTGGGCCGATTTTTCATGCAAAACAGTAACTGTGGTAGCGACTTAATGTATTGCCATTGAAATACGTATTCAATTCAAATCCCACATAATTCTTGAATTGCAGCCCGGTCTACTATTTCATTCTGAGGTTTTGGATGGTCAGTAAACATTGCAATTGGGCTACACGATTAATATTCGAAGAGAGGCTTTTATTATCAAACGAAGGCCCAGGAACGCTGTAATTCGAGAATAATACGGCAAATCATAAGAAAAATGCATGCAAAACTTTTCCATTGAAATACTTCTCCCCTTGACTTACAAACTGATGAATTATGTATGATTGATTAGCCATGCTCGATATTACTTAACTAAATCTTAAATAAAAATAGTTAATTTCAAACTCCAAGCTTAATTACCGTATTTCTCAAAATAATGCCCTATACTGTATTAGGCTTACTTCGAAGGAAAAAGTAGAAATTCTATCAACATGAACAAGATAGGATACATTTAAACCTGTAACATGGAAAGGTTTGTGGGGCATTATACCGAGGGAGGAATTATTTTGGGGGACGCATTATACCGGGGAAGGAATTATTTCGGGGGAGGCAGTATACCGGGGAATGAATTATTTCGGGGGAGGCATTATACCGGTGGGGAATTATTTCAGGGGAGGAATTATACCGGTGTGGTGGGGGAATTATTTCGGGGGAGGCATTATACCGGTGCGGTGGGGGAATTATTTCAGGGGAGGCATTATACCGGTGCGGTGGGGGAATTATTTCAGGGGAGGCATTATACTGGGGGGGGGGGGAATTATTTCGGGAAATTACGGTATAATGGCAACCTCGACTAATTAATCAATAAACAAAGACAATGCATAAGTCCAATCCAAGCGTCACTTTAATGCTGGGAATCGCTTGCCATCTCGTGGTTTATCCACGGAGGCCTCCCTTCTCTTTTTTTCAATAAGGATCGCTCAATCCCCATTCCTTTTTCTTGTGGGAGAAAAAAGGGTTTTTAAAACGAGTCTGTTTCTTTCCAGGCAGAAACGCACGTGTTGGTTCAGAATATTCAGTTTTTTTACTGATTTATCAGTTTCTTTTATAAAAAAACCATATAATTACTGTCTGTAATTCTAAAACAGCAAAAGAGAGTGGTAGAGATTGACAAAAACTTACAAATTCTAATAAAAATTGGACAAAATTACTGAAGGAAGAAACGCCAAAAAGTTGGGGTTCTGATTTTTTTTATTGACCGACGGACAAACATCCTAAAAAAACTTAGGTTTTTTGGAATTATTTTGAAAAAAAGGGTCAATTTTGACTCGACGGACGACAATGCTAACAGCTGGAGAAGGTGGAGGGCTAGAAGGGGTCGTCGCTGACGTGGATGTCAATTTTAATGCGTATGTCGGTGCGGAAAGTGGGATCCTTAAAGGTTTGTTCTCTCCACTTTATTCCTCGACGATAGGCCGCCACCGTTGATTAAGCCGCATGCTATCCTTTACATGTTAAACAGGAGTATCTCTCCCATGTTATGCAATATACAGGCTTCGAAAGATCATTTTTTCATACACACGCCACGCCGCGGCCTATTGTTGACGAATTACGGTTGAGAGTAGCTGATGTTAGTATTAATTTTGCAATCATTAAGGTTCGTGAATGGTTTATTTATTTACGGTCTTTGTTTGTTTTTTTCAGGTGTATGTTTCGGAAACGATGCACCAATATTGAAAAACTTCTGTGTAAAATCTGCCAATGTTAAGCCTCCGCCGATAAGATCTTTATGTTGGGCCGATGAAGCTAACAAGGAATTACTCGTTACGCATGAAAACTACACTATCAAAGTTTACAACACAAAATTAAAGGCTTTCACGCAGGAGTTTCCCCTAGACCTTGATGACAGTCCTTTAATTGGGTTGAATAAGTATGAAAGGTGAGTAAAGAAGAAGCTTATCTTGTTTATCGATAAGTCATTTTAGTATCGTTTAAAAAATTCATCTCGTTTTTTTGTGTGTGCAGTAACTACGTTGTTGGCCAAGAGAATGGGAAAGTCAGCGTTTGGAACATTTTAGAATCGTGCGTGGATTTGGAAATTGATACTGGTGAACATTTATGCAAAATACGACATTCCACAACTGACCCATCAATATTTGCCACCGGTGGAAAGGAAAACGATTTGAAAATTTGGAATTTAAAATCCGAAAATCCCCTCGTACCAATATGGAAAGCTAGGAATGTTCGCCACGACGAACTAGAACTTAGAGTACCCGTTTGGATCCAAGATTTAACCTTCCTTCCCCAGACCTCAGACTTGATAGCAGTTGCAACACGGCATGGCCACTTAAGGCTGTATGACACTCGAGTTACAGATAATAAGAATAGACCTGTAGTTAATATGACCTTTTGTGATCACCCATTGATGTCTATTGCTTCGACGAGAAATGATCGTCAAGTAATTGTTGGATCGGCTAGAGGAAAACTTGGGTTAGTTGACTTAAGACATTATGGCAAGGAAAAATTGGTTCGTTCGTATAGTGGTGCCAATGGGAGTATTAGAAGTATCATATCGGATGAAAATACACCGTTTTTTGTAGCCTGTGGACTAGACAGGTACTTGTATTTGTACAATGTTGACGAAAAGGCTCCAGTTAAGAAGGTAAATGTAGAAATATTTTATACTTCTGGCGTAAAAGTCAGCTCCGTTGAGTGATGTGAGCTTATTTCATATGTTCAATTTATTGATATCAAGAAATTTTGTTTTGCAGTTATATTTACAAGTTCAATTAACCTGCGCTATAATTACTAAAAATTTCATGAGCGAGACTGTGCCGGAACCTGAAGAAGACGTTAAATCCACATGGAACAATATTGATGTAGGAGTTCTACCTATTCCTCCTCCTCCAATTAAAGCAGAAGACTTACCTTCTTTAAGTCCTGTTAAAAAATCGAAAAGGCTTCGTACTGAATGATATCACCTGCATTAAAATACTTCTTTTGCATTAAAATTTTACTTAAGAAATATCAATACGACACGAGCAATTTTAATTTAGAATAGCTTTATTAAAATTTCGATATTAGTTTAGCATAGAGTTTAACTTAGTTGCTTAGAAAGTAAAATATTTCTACTCTTTCCTAACTTTCCGTTGTGTCCTGTAAGCAAAGTACTTCTGCTTATGAAGTAGCATAGCATCTCTGTCGTAGTTCTTAGTTGTTTCTTCTCATGTCGTAGATCGACTAAAATTAACTATTGACTGACTGGATCATTAAATTTTATACCAACATCAAACGGAGATAAGGAACTTGTTTGTAAAAGCCAACAGCATAAAAGTCTGTATTAAATTGCTGAACGAATACTTTATCATTTACGTTTCTATTGTGGTATTCTTAGACCATTGACCGGAGAATTATTTATTTGTTGGGTACAATTAGTAGGGGATTATGTGTTTAAGCTTGCTGTTTGAATCCAAAATCGTCCTTATTCTTTGAAATCCTAATTATTTTCAAATTCTTGTCTCTATTTTGAGTTACGTCTAAAATCGAGTATGCCCGTTACAGTAAGCAGTAATAAGTGCGAAGCTATCTAGTAGAATCAGAAAATCTAGTATATTTGTTTAATTGTGCAAGATTTAGCTCCAATCTGATGAAATACTATGTTAGATGACACCTTGGCATTGTAATATGTTATAACCACAAGGCTTTTTTTAAATGCAAATTAATAATTTATAATCTCATTGATAAGGGCAAAGGCCAGCTCGGCGCAAAAACATTACTGATTAAGTTACTTTTGCACCTTACCCAATTCAACAGTAAATGTCTAACCTAATACTTGTATTGAAAAGCTGAATCTATAAATAAATATTTCCCACAATCACACAACCAGTTTAATTGAGGATGTTGTTTTTAATTGAGTGAGTATAATTGATTGAATTTTCGTACAATGCCATAATCTTAGTCATTCAACAAGCAGCATTAAACAAGTAATGAATTTCTATTGTACCTTTGAGTTTCACAACGCAACGCTTTCATTTAAAAAAATTCATAAGTACTAAAATACAATCATCCATATTTTCTCAAGCCAAGCCAAAGCCATCATATTATTGCTATTCTTATCAATGTTTTCCTCTCTTCTCAAATATCATCGTAATCCCCTTTTCTGAAGCCTTCTTCCTTCGTCCACAACCAACAATGAGATAAACTTTTCGCCCAACCAAGATGATAAAGTTTTAACCAAGAATAAAGTGCTGGCGAAAGAAAAGGAATAAACTTTTTGCAAAAATATGAAACCTGATCGTGTATCATCAAATACATATATAAGTCTGGCGGAGCTGAGGTCATCCGGGTGTACAATAAGGTCATGAGATTTGTCACAAACTCTACTCCCGTCCTTAAAAGCTAACATTTTTATGGAAGCCGACTACTGGACGGCTACAGCGATGAAGGTTGGCTGTCACAAAAATTGCAAATGTTATGTCTACCAAAAAACAAATCGCTACCCTTTCTTTATCCTTAAAACAGTATTAAAAAGGCATTAAAAAGCCTCCGTGCCAAGCTCAGCATAAATCTGCTCTACTTCGTGGAAATAAAAAAAGTCTTAACCGACTGTTGCGTTTTGTGTTGATAACATTTTGCGATAGACGACGACGGGCAAGATAGGGTTTGGGACTTGGGACAACAAAGACGGAACCTTCAGCTTTACGATCAACACAATAACAATTACCTAACACAACCCGACTTTTTCGTCAGTCAGTTTGCATAGGAGGATTACCCTCCTTGCAATCGATAAATATGAATAAGCAGAATAAGGCAATAAGTTCATTTCATGCAAGCAAGTAATGTAAATATAATTTAACTGAATTCTAAGCTCGCTTACTTCGGTAGGTTAAGCCACTATAATCCAGGATTACGCCCGACTAAATGACACCGTCCGAAATGGGTTTCCAAGAATGGCAATTGTCTGACTAAAATAGACCCTGCCGTCTGACATGAATGTCCAAAATGGACATAGCGGCATTTAATGACCAAAATTGTCCATAAGTGTCCAAAATTGGCAATGCAGACAACTTTTTAAATAGTAATCCCTTTAAGAAGACCACTTTTAAGTCAAACAAACGGTTAACGTTCGTATTCGGTTGCATAAGGCTATTTGCAAGTACTACAATTAGTAGCTAACTTGCTAGCTACAAAACATCGCTAATGCTTTTGCAACGCGAGTTCCTAAATATACTGGAACAAAATTACGGTTTTCAATTCCTAACTGCGTTTAGTTCTGAAATATTTTCTATAAAATGACCGAAACCTACTTTTGAGATGCTTGTAGTGACTTTGCTGCATCTTCTCATTCTTTTCGATATGCGTACATTATTTTGGACAATTTCAGTCATTTATGCCATTTTGGACAATTTTGGACAATTTTGGACAGTGTCGGACATAAATAGACCAAAGTGGCATTTTGCGAGATCCTGCTATAATCTAAATCTGTGGTTAGCAAGGACTTATTGGGTCTTGGCATTGACTTTTGCATGAATTAGAACTCAAGTTTCTTTTTCTTAGTACCGTAGTTCCATTTTACTTTCCTTTGGGAATTATGATGGTGAACCAAAAATTGAAATAATGCTTAACCATGGGAAAGAACATAAGAAATTAGGAAGCTTATCATTATCTTAACAATAAAAGGAAAGGGGATTTATACCACAATGCTATTTTACAAATTAAAGCAGGAAAATACTATTTACAAAGAATCCTCCAAGGAGGAAAGATATACTTTGTCCATGGGAAAATACGGGTTTAGCTTGCCTAATAATGCCTTGTAAGCATAAGCATAATATACCGATTAGAGTAATCTTATCTAAAGTCCAGTTTAGCTAATCCTAGCTGATTATATTGAGCGTGTAACAAGGCTAAATAATTTACACAAAATGCGTCAATATTTTCAACAAGGCTTTAAATAATTAAAAACTCTCAAGAAAAGTTGAGATCAGCTAAAACTTAAACGCTTGCTGGGAGGAAACAGCATTACTATTTGTTACAAGGAAAGCTGCTGCTACTTATGAATTGCTACTGCTTCCAGCCTCTGAGTGAGCTATAACATTGGCTGGCACCTTTAATGAAAATCCCAGTCGTCCATATTCAGAAAAAAAGTATTATTCAGAAAACCAAATGAATAATTCAAGAGGAAAAGTCCGGTCCCTTGATTATCATCCCCATCCATCAAATCATTGTGCGAACATCAGCTTATTTAACTACATTTTATTTTATTTATCACCAACTATACCTTCTTTCCAACACCCGAAGCTTGAAATGAGCTGTCAAGCGAACAATACCTTTGTCTCCTGCCAAATGAAATGAACTGCTGAATGACATAATAATCCATGTAAGTTACAAAAGGTCTTTTCATCCCCGTGAACTACATATTATTGTAAGCTTTTTGTGTAGTTGTGTAGATCCATATGGTACAGCATAGGGGACCGTCAGACGAAGTATTAAACTGAAATGGTGTTCGTCATGGCCCAGGTCGTGGTCTCTAGTTAGTTTAGTCCTGACAATATAAGGTTGGGAAAGTTATGAGCTTATCAGTTTATGAGTAATGTGGAATTTATTGCTTTAGTTTTTTTTCAACAAATAACAACATAAAATACTTATAGGCCATGAACTGTGTATGCATAAAATGGGAAATGATGCACCACTATAACTTTCAGGTGGTTTATATGTTCCGTTTTCAATACTATTTCATAGACAAGGCAAAGGGGAAGTACTTTTTACACCCCATCCATTCATTCATTCGGTAAAAATGAACAGCGTTTTTGAAGACTTCCTTGTGCTATATACTCTCATTTAAGTGAAACCTTACAAGTTACAAGTATGCGTAAGTCTGGAGGAACAGAAATAACAAAACACAAATCTAGTTGAACTACAATCTACAATGTTGTAGCGACAATCGAACAATCTGAAAAAGGGCTTTTGCTGATCCTACTTGCCTACTCAAGGGTCTACTACTTGACTGATGCTGCTTTGTTGCACATTCTCTTGCTCCCTGGGACAACACCAACACCTCTTGATTCAACAATGCTTCTTAGGTGACGAAAACACAGTCAACTACAAAAGATTAACCACGGATTAATATTGTTCCTGATTGTTGACTGATAGTCTGCAACCCAAAGCTAAATACTTACGCTTTATAAAGATCACATCATGATTTGGTTGGATTAAGAATTCGTTTAGATTTTTGAACAATTGAGTATATAGTAGTTTTAGTAATAGTTCATAAGGTCGATTTGACAATCGGCTAAGCTTGCTAAGCCTCTTCTTTAAAATTAAAAAGAGCAGTTGCCTCTCTCGTACTTCGTAAACAAATATTTATCTAAAGAGATTCTTTCGGGTCTTTAAGAAATGCAAAAACACTTTCCGAAATGGAAGAAACGGAATATGGTTTTTTAAATACGGGTTTTAACTACGAAAAGCATTTTAGGAAATTGTGAACTATTTTAAGCATGGTAAACCCTTTTGAAAGCACATCTTTTCCCTGAACCCCCCTTCCGTAAATGCAGTTCAAGATAAAGCCAATCTCAACTCTTCACTAATTAAGTCCCTGTAGTCCAACGACGCGATGTCCTTAGCCCTTCTGCTACCGTTTTCCGTACGGTTTCTCTCTATTTCCTACCGATGAGTTCTGACTCACTTTAATTAACAGTTGGACCGCTAAAAACTCCATTCTTATAATAATTAAGGGTCATTAAAGGATTTGGTTTGTTCAACAAATCCATGAAGCAAACGGAGGTAATAGTATCTATTTCTCGAGTCCATATGGGGTGAAAAGTCGGCTTGCAATGACACCCTCCAAGATTCATTTATAGATCTATACTTTTCCTTACCAGTTTTGTCTGTGTACACTATACAAGTACAACCACGATATGCACATACCATTCAGCAAGGTTTCGAACTTGACATATGATACGGAGTTTATTACTAAACATCTAATTAGGCGAGGAAGCCGGATGATACAGAATTAAATGAAGTGTGACAAGCAGAACATCACACACAAAAGAAGTCTCAATAATCACTTTAATGGGCCAAGTACATGTATAGTAGAGGGATAGATAAAGTATCACAGTCTTACTGTCTAATATTAGTCTAATAAGCTAAAAAAAATATATATAGAAAGCCAAGTCTAAATGATCGTCTATCTGTTCATCAGTTCAATTTCACTTGATATTGTATCTCCTTCAGCTAACGACTACTCTACTATTTATCAAATGCTAAATATTGTCAACAGATAGTAATGCAGTACATTTATTTTGGTCATCCAGAGTATTCAGTTTGTAAACTTTAATCACCATTTTCAAACGATCTCTCATTTTATGGAACTAGATAAGCTCATAATGGGAAAAACTGTGTAGGGCATACTGCATTTCACATTGTTTATCCAAATTACAGCCTCCCCCAGTAGTGTTAGAAATGGGCATCAAACCCTCCAGAACTGGATGCTATCCCGGGCTGTATTTCCGTAATATACGTTACTACAATTTCAATCTCTTTCGAATCCAAGCATACCTTGATTTACCCTTATGTCGTTCCTGTGTACATCTATTAGTTAAACGGCGGACAAATGATAAAATGAGCAGAAGGGACTATAAGGACCTCGGATGGAGTCCGTTTGGAAAAAAATATTCTCAAAATGAGCCTCCCTGGGGTGGTGATTAGCCCTAACAGAGATGATCAAATCGGTCCAACGTGATTTTACAAGTCAGAAGATCTATGATTAAATTAAACATATTATTCTTTCTCCAACCTAGGAAGTTTGTGTCCCGTTAGTAAGTACGTAATTTTAATTAATTATAAATGTTGTATAATGAATTATTTAGATACAAATGTCATTCCGCTTTCATCCCGTTTGCTTCAGCTTTTCAACTTTTCTAGGAAGACTAATTAATGTTTTTCCACCAAAAAGATTTAGCTGCTTTTACTTGCCTTGGAAAGAAATTGCGTGCAACACAAATCATATTAAATTGGTCACCCGACACCACTCCACTCAACTCTGTCCTCTTTCCTTCTCTGAACACATTATTGCATTTCTAGTCTACCTAAGTTAAAGTAGCGTTTGCAGTCCCAAATGTTAAAAACTACGGATGACTAAAATGTAAGAAAAACGGAAATTTATACGCCAAGAGTGTCAGGAAAACGTGAACATAAACTTTTCACTTCCAAAATCTTATTTGGAATCGGAAATTATGAAACTATCCTTAATATTTTTGGATTGGTTATGATTATGACTACCTAAAAGTTCCCCAAACCCGTCAAAGCATTAATAAAACCTGAGAAAAGGTCAGAATGACTAAATCTGAAAACATTTTCATAAAAAAGAATTTTCACCTCTTGGGCTCATTTTGGCTTAAGAAATGGGAAGGTACCCTACCATTATTAGGGTTCATTATAAAGACCCAGAACTACGCCTATGGGATTACCCAGTGAAAATATAGGAAGTTGTTTGTATTATATCATCTAAAAGGACAAATGTTCAAGGGAGCTCTTTAAGGAATAAAACGATTGAAATTTGATGCTCCTTTTTGCACTCGGAACAATACAGGGGAAGGTATTTAGTCCGTACCTACAACTTATGTATGTTCTGTAGTTCGTTACTACAACAGGCAAGCAGGCGTTCTTTAGCGAATTTGTTTAACGCGAGATCTCGTATACCATTTTGACAATTTCCTTCAGAAACATTCCATCCGCTCTTGACGTAATTCTGGTATGTTACCGCTTGTATAAATTGTCGGAGTTTTTACTAAATATGTTGAAGGGCTGGCTGAACAATTCTGTAATTCAGCCAACAAAATAGGTTTCCATGAAAGTAGTTGTAAAAAAGTAACTTTTTGAATCAAATCATGCTTCTCAAGTACTCTAAAATGACATCTGAATTTAAAAAAAATTTGATTCTGATAGATAGAACTTCCAAGAGAAACGAGAAGAGATTTATTTAATCTGATGAATAGATACTCCAAAAAGTCTCATCTCTTTGCACGTTCTTTATAATGAAAATCCTTTGCTTCTGTGTTGTGTGCTTCTCTTGTTCATTTCAGATCTTTTCACCCTTTTCTGTGTGAAGTAGGAGTTTCTGGAATTCTACATAAAAAGATCAGATTTCCTACTCAGTTTGGAAATTATTGGAGCAACTGTAGAACATTATATGTACGAACTTATAGTTTGAAATATAGAAGAAGTTATAAAGCTTTCGTAAATCTAGAGATCGAGAGAATCTGTAGAATTTACAGCTTCGAAAATAATGTGGCGGAGAGGAAACTGATCCTCAAAAAATGTCAGTGAAACACCCACTTTTACCCCGATAACATTTGATTTTTCATGAAAAAAAATTGGAATTCTCTTATCACTCTATTTTACAAAGTTAAAAACGCCGAAAGATTAGAAGGTGATGAATTACAAGGTTTATAACTTGGTTTGCTGTATTTTCTGAAGAACAATATGGAATGGGTTGCAAAAGGAATTTTTTTCTCAAATTGAGCTTTAAAAAAATAAGAAAACAGATGAAAATTCTCCCTTTCTTTTATACTTTTTAACTAAAAAGTCAACTTACAAGCTGATTAGATTGTTGAACCATTTCTTATACACTTAAATTAACCCATCTTTCAATTCAATTATTCCTTTTCCCAAATCATTACAAACCCCTTCACTTCCCAGAATCATTTGTTATCATTAAATATTCACAATAATTCATCAACTCCCCAAGGACCTCATCATTCCCATTCCCATCAACTTATTCCTTTATCCCATAGCATCGTAAATTTGTTAAAAAGATAAACCTCCTCCGTTTGTAATAATCATCCCCAAAAGCCTCATTCATCAAACTGGAATAAACTATGGTATTATCCGGAATAAAAAAACTTAGATAGGTGTTTTACTATAAAACATTCTATCAAAACTCCAGTCCAGAACTTCAGAGCAGCAGTGGCAGTTGCAGCATAGTATACTATAGTCGTTCAAAGCATTTTCAATTTTCTCATCCAAAAAAGGGATAGAAATAGGTAATTTGATCTTCCCTTCGCATCCTATGAACTACAAGTAGCAGCAATAGTAGAAGCACAAGCTTTAAGCTTTGATCAACAGCCCCATCATCGCCTTTATCATCACAAGTTTCAGCGTTTTATAATATAAAACGGCTTGAAGAGCAAAGGGAACGAAAGGAACATCCAGTTAAGCAAAACTCAGTGGGTCTTTCTCCCGTCCCAAATCCAGTTCCTACCAACCAAAACCAACCAACATTTCGTCTCCGCCTTTCCCTATCCGAAACTTTTTCATGACATGACAACTACCACTCCAACTGCTTGCCTGGAAGACCCTACCAACTAACGTTAAAAAGACCTTCCCACAAACACATACATTCATAATTGGATGAAACAACTATAGAAATAATCTCTTTACTACTACAACTAAAACTACATTACTCTTAAAAATTGTAAAAGCCAAAGAAATAATAGAGTAGAACTACCTATACCGTAACTGAAGTACTATTACGACAAAGAATAACAACCCTGGAGGAGTTTCTCCAGAGATCTTTCAACAGCATGCAGAACACAAGCATCATTATTTATTATTATTATGAGCTGAGATCTTTATGTATTTCATGCAGAATGGAGTATGCATAAGCTTCGTCTTTCTGCTAACAACCACTAGCTTCCTTTCCTATAAAATTATAACATGGAAACTCCAACCCTAAACCCTGGTCCATGCACGTAAGATCGGTACTATGAAAGCTGTAAGTATACTATTCCTAAATGAAGGATGATCTGGAGGAAAAAGTCTCCTCAAAAATCGTCTACTTGATCCGTCAACAAGTGGTCCAAGTCTCACATTCACACTCTATTGTTTGCTCTCTACACTAAATCAGTTTTCACTTCCAGGCCAACATTCACTTAACTCACTTTAAGTCTTCAGTTTTTTTTGTGTCGGGAAATAGCAACTCATATAACCACTTTTCCTCGCATGCACCATCCATCCAACCACTACTACTACCGGTACTTCGTTCAATAATACTATCGTCAAAAATATACACAGGAAAACCCCACAGAATCAATTATTGTCTCGAGTTGAACACTCAGTAACTTGAATTCAAAGAAGGGACAACTTTCTCCAAAACAAGTTTCATATTCTGTTACCTTCTTCTAAGATAATTTGATATTCACCTAGCCACCTGCCTAGGTTCAGTTTAGTGAAAAATTTTAAAGTGAAGGGAGAAAGTTGATCAGAACTGGAACTTGAGACTTTTTCCATTCTCAACAAAAACCAAGAAATAAACTTGAAACGACTCATTTTCTTAACCAACGGGTTGTAAATGGATACTAGTACTTTGCCTGCTTAGGTGAGAAGAACTATAATTTCTTTGCATAAGAGTAAACGGGATAGATATGGGCCGTCAAAGAACGGATTTGACATCAACCCTTCCCAATAATGACGATGGGGTTGAAAACAATCCGGATTTATACATAGACACAACTCAAGATGCTCCTGACCATGGACGACATTCCCCCGGGGGTGAAAGTGAGTGCACATCCATCGGTGGGTTCTCTCACTACAAGTTGTATGACCATGCTCAAAGCTTGATTCACCATCATCATAATAGTAGTCATCATAATGGAGGGAGTGGTGGGGGTATTAGTGGGGGTGGTTTGCCCCACTACGGAATGATAAGTCAACATTCACCTTATCTTAACCATCCGAGGGCAGAGGATTTGTCACTGATGCCCCCGTCAACTGACACTGGAGTAACTACAACTAGTAGTGGAGCTTTACATCATCATTCAGCTACGCATTTGAGGTCTTCTGGTTACAGTCAAGATAGTTACTACGCCAGTACGAACAACAACAACAACAACAATGGTACTAATCATGTGGGGGGAGTGGACGAGACCCAGAGTCGACATCAGTCAGTTATTGACAATCAAAATCAGCATGGGCTTCAGCAACTCACTTGCCTACCTGTGGTCAAGTATGAGCCGGTTCAGCAGTCTCAAGATTCTAGTGAAAGCAGTCCCGTATCTGTTGATGCTCATATTGATAAATCAGTGTTTACTATTGAACACGTAAGTTATCCATACTTTTACTTTCTTTATTTAGTTCAACAAATCAATTGCCTACATATATCTCCGAATTACAGCCCGGGCTACTATTAAGTTTTGCGTTTAACGAAAGATTGTGTGAAGCACTATAGTCAAAGTGGGCTACTGTTTGAGAGAAGTATCTAAAAGTATAAGTTTGCATGCACCATCATCATAATTTCACTTTCTAATTAAATTATGTCTATACGGTAAAATCAATCATCTACAAACCAAATGAGCAACATTGATAAACTTTTCAATTCCAAATAACCTTTTCATGCATGCTTTAAACTCAATGCTAATCATCTTTAAATAAATTTCAAATAGGTGAACTGTGTCTGTCGTATTCTGGTCCAAGAGAAAAACTACTTTCAGCTAAGTAAATTCCTAACCCGACTACCCAAAGAAATGCTAAAAGCGTCCGATGAGGTTGTACGGGCCCAAGCAGTGGTTGCATACCAATCCGGGGACTTTCCTCTACTTTATGCCCTTCTACAGTCAAGGATTTTTCCACCCGAGTAAGTTTCAAATGCTGATTTTTTTTTACTAAACTCTAAACCACTACTCCTAGTAAAAGTAAAGTGAATGGCCGTCATTGGAACTGAGAGATCAAGATTACATGAATGGTAATATTGTCCCTATGATTTCTGAAGGTACCACACACAGCTGCAGACCCTGTGGTACAACGCCCACTACACGGAGGCAGAAAAGACCCGAGGTCGTAAACTTGGAGCGGTTGATAAGTACAGAATAAGGAAAAAGCACCCTCGCCCCAAGAATATTTGGGATGGGGAGGAAACGATATACACTTTTAAGGAAAGGTCTCGAAGTGCCCTCAAAGAGTGCTTCCGCAGAACTCGCTACCCCAATCCTGATGAGAAGAAACAATTATCCATGATTACCAACTTAACTATTACCCAAGTTGGCAATTGGTTCAAGAACAAGAGACAAAGGGATCGAACTTCACAAGCAAGGTTAGTGTTTGATAAGCGACAGTTTCAGATTCATTTTATATCATAAAAACCCGATTTAAATATCCAGGAAAAAAGGGGGGTTGGAAACCCAAAGAGAGCTATCCTTAACTTTGTGCATGTATTTCAGTCTTTTGTTAATAAGAAATGTACAAGATGAGCATGCCTCACTGCTGATTTCTTTGATATGTTAAATCTGCTACGCCATATTAGGATAAAATTGAGTTTTGATCATAGTTTTTAAATCGGAAGTCCTCTTAAAGGTGGAATTTTGATCACAGTAAAGTATAACAAGGAACTTTAATCGCTTTTTTTATGTTCGAAGAGTGCAACAAAGGTTAAAATCTAATTTAGTATGCATCATAACTGAGGTTTATGCGACCCATACTCATGTAGATAGGTTAGAAAGAACGAATTATGATGAAATTGTAAAAGATTTTATAAAGGACAAAGACGTAGATAGATAAAGTATCGATAGCAGTCCACGACATCAATGCATAATAACGTTTGTATGCAATGACGCAGATTTCCTCAAAAGAGCCCAACTAATGATAATGAATGCTACAAACTATTTATAATGGCCATGGATAAAGTATTTTGGCATCCCCCTCTTTGTGTTCGTGCTTAACTCTTCCATAGGATTATATTTTTTGTGACAATATGACAATTTAATTATTCCTAAGTGGTCTAAAGTAAGTATCACATACGACGTAAGCAGAGTTTGACGGGTTAGTTTTTTAATGTTGTATATTGTATACATATATCTGAATATTGAGAATTCCACCTTCTCGTAGTCATTGCTTATACTTTTACCCATTTCCCACGTTTCGGACGTGATTACTCTAACGAAGCAAATCATAATTTATTTGTATACACAAGTAATGATTCCTCACCGAAAATTTATCCGTGTATTTAAAAATATTTTTCAGCTAAATAGAAGGAGACATTTTGCTAAATGCTCTTTATTTATTGGGGATGATTTTAAATTCAAAATCAGTAGAAAAGATGGTTTTCCGACATTTTAAGAAATTAGCTGAACAACTAAACACCGTATTTCTTCAGTATCCTATGTTGTCCTATACTATCATTCTATCTTTAAATGGATGTTTAAGCTGAAAAGCAAGTACATTCAAGGTGCATTCGCATCTTTCTCTCGTATTCATTCCAAAAAACAATCATCAGTAGGTAGTCGCTTTGCTTCATGTAAGTTTCAAGATAGTTAGCTAAAAGTCAGAAACAAAAATCAAGGCCCAAGACCTCGTAAGAAATGCAGAAGTAGTCAGGATTGACCCAGGGCAGTGTAACACATGTAATCGCACAGTGCAGTGGTTGTGGCTGTTGTCAACCAATGGATGATGTATGGAGTGACCGACCACATCTTTCATTCGCTCCTCGTCTTCTTGATCCCCTTAATTTATGCCGACACCACTTTTTTTTGTTTTTTTTTTAAATATTTCTAACTAAACCCACACAGACTGGTTAGTTCCTTTTAACTTTACTATCTTCAACTAAACCTACAGCCATGATTGAAAGGAGGTTATGTTATGCAGGCCATGTTTTAAGGGCTCACGTATTTATGGGTAGTTTGGTGTGCCCTTTTCCCCTTTTTATTTTCCGTAAACGAATTTCAAAAGCCATTTCAGTGAACTAGCTTCATATCTACAGAGATGCAACTAAAAATAGGCTGGCACTAATTTAGTAGAGTTATTCCATAGATTTAGATATTACGCGGATAAGGCTTAAGGATAGAATGAATCGTGCATAACTCGCATTCAAGGAACGAGCGACCCTTGAGGTCTCGTATTAGTTCTGTACAGTCTGAAAACTACCATGCATTTTCAGCAATAGCTACTTGCTTAGCTTGCTTCTTAGAGGTAGGGATAAATTCACAAAGAAATCTTAAAACATCTGTAAGCCATATTGAAGGGCCTCGAAATGATGTGAGAATGATTAATGGGCCTTCACATCCCTTCTTTCTTGATTAACAAAATTTGCCGACACCCTCTCTACTTAACTGTATGTACTTAATACTAAAACTTCATCCAAGCTATACAACCCGAATGACTACTACCCAGGAAGGAGTAGATGTCCAGTTCCAAACTTAAGTTTGACTCGATGTTAACTCTGTCAAGTGGCCGTTTCTGAGAAAAGTTAGATCTGTCCGGTTTTTAAATTAGTGGAACAAGTGCTTCAAGCATTCATCTTTGTCTTTGGTGCTTTTTTTAACTCCACTTTTTCTATTTTCTCCGTCATGGTCCAGCTGCATTTCTGTAAGCATTTGTATAATATATGTAACATGTTCGCAGTCCTTTGGGTTCAATGATGCATTTAGTTCATGTAAAAATGCTTATATAAAAGCACATACATTATAACTGCCCCTTCTTGCTTCCAGCCAGTACGTTTACGAACACTTTAAATGAAGTGAAATCGATCTGCTTGATATAAAAGCGGACAAGACCAGTATACTCACTGCATGAGTTACTGAAGTTGCTAATGGATAGCTGAAATGATAAACTGTTGTGGATGACATTAAGTCAACTTAAAGTTTATCATTTTTATGCCAATTTAATTACAGAGTCAATGGCTTTGTTTCCTACCACTTTAACTATTAGGAAGGAAAGATAAGGCAATCTTGTTCTTTGAAGTAGTTTTGTTTAAGCACTACAAGTTCTTTGAGTGGTTAATTTATTTAAAATATCCATCATAATCAACCACCATAAAAAGAGGCAATAAAAAGAAAGGGCTCCGGATGATAATTATTGATGACTACGTTTTCTGGCGAAAACTACTCAAGAATCCAGATTGGTAAGGGCAGGGTCACATAGTTATCTTACATAAAGATTAAAAAAACTGCCTGCCTTTGTACATTACAGCCAAGCAAGATACAGTCCAGCCTAAAATTGATAAAGTAAATAAGCAAGTAAAGCAGAAACAATACAGTAGAGTGATTATAATGCATTATAAATATTATTATCACTGCTTTTAACGTGCTTAACCGTGTGAAACAAGTCGTTTGTTTGCTGATCTTGCAACTCTCCTTCACATTAATTCCATCTTCACACTACCGTATATTCTCGAAGCATAGGTCGGACTCTAGTTAATCCTGTTGGTAGAGTCAACTTTAATGTAAAGTTAAACAGGACTAGTGCTACAATTAGTGCTATTCAAAAGGGGTAAACTATTTGAAAGGGCTGATATTAGAGGGGACTATAATTAAAGAATACAAGATGTTTGTTATTATTATTAGCAACCTTCACCAAAGATTTTATCACTTGCTTAACCAAAAATACAGAGAGATCAGGAGTGCTTGTAAGGAAGCTGAGACATTAAATAAAAACGAGTCCTGTCGTCGCCGATTATTACATTTGTTCTGCCATTATCATCGTTGCTGACGGCATTGCGGTCATAAAATTAATTGTAAAGCAAAAGCAAGCATGTTGTAAATATTTAAATTGCTTGGTTGACTGAAATGTTGTAATTTGACATGTCTCATTGGCGAGTCCTGTTGATAGATGCAAAACGGAGAGATTTTATTTATCCATCGTGTTTTAACCGTTGTTAACTTTTATATGCTAAACTGTCTACGATACTTTCAACAGTATTTACTTATGTCCAGTTATCCAGTTAATCTTATTATGTCGTATGGAGGATTTGGGATTCAGTCAGTTTAGGTGGTGAATATGAGTCAGTCAGGATCATCATCATGGCAGATTTTATACACAACGACATTGGATTGATGATGATAAAATATTTTGGGCATGCTAATTCTGAATCCTTGTAAACAATTAACCTAATTTGTGAAGTCACTGGGTAAACTGAGTATCCTCAGGTTTCAGGTCTCATTACTTGTATCACCTTATTACGCATTCTATCATAGAATATTGTGGTGGTATCCATTCTTTATTGGTTTAACTTGCCACTTGCGTTTTCTGGCACGTTTTGTGCCCCTAATTGCACTACTCGACGCTTGAGTGAATGGTTTGTGCTGTACAAAACCTTATTTCTGTTTTAATTCTTTATTTTGATAATGCGGTATCGAATTGTAGTCAATAACTTCATAAAGGCTCTAAATACTTTTAAGTATAGCTCAAATAGTTTAACATGTAACTTACATTTGTATTAGCGAAGCATTTGTTTGGAGAAAAGAAGCCAGATGAATTAATGTTGAGGTATCAGTTTTTTACTGAATATTAACAATTTTTTATCCAGTTTTAGTTCTATTTTATTAGAATAAAGCTATGACCTACGGCAATAAGTTGCTGTCCTTCCTCAATGTTTTCTCTTAAGAGTGGTTGGAAATCGAATAATGTCCGTAAATTAGTCTACTTTCTTTTGCAAATGAAGGCTATTATGATTACGACGATCATTATCCTGAATATGATAAGAGTTCGTCGAAAAATACCTGGCAGTGTCAATTATGAGGAAATAGGAAATGCATAATTTTAGCATATGGTTCATCAACCTGAGATTGGAAATGGTAGAAACAAAAATGTGCAAAATTGAAGTGACCGAACGTATACTGCAACCCGAATTAGTGTCATGTTTGCCTCATTCATTCAAATAACACGAAATTGTCAACTTTACCTTATACTGGATTTAATTTTTTGTTTAGAGACCCAGGCTCCTCGGACGGACTTGTAATAACCCCCGTCAGCAGCAACGGTTCCTCCCACCCTGCCCATCTCCCATACTCCTTCCATCCAAATGATAGGAAATCCCCGATTTACTCATCCAAACCCCCAAGGCTAGAAAACGGTCAATTGGTCTTTTCAAACGGACGGAAGCGACTACCAAACCTTGATCTATATGACGAACTAAAATCCGCCAGAATGATTGACGGCGACATGTACTCGCCCCCACTAGATAGGAAACGGTCCAGAGCAGGGACAAACGGATCCGAAGATACCCACCCCCATTACAGTAATCTTGTCAACAAGCTCCCAACCCGACAAAGCTCAGCCGAGAAGGATACTCTGACAGGATTTCCTCACGACGGAAAACTGAATAAACGAGGGGGAAACAATAACTCAGGTGCAGAATACTACAACAACAGTCGCAATAACAATTTGGGCAAGAAATCAGGAAAGCAACAAAGGAACCTGACACCCAATCCCAATCAGTTTGACACATCGCCAATGGGGGGATTGGGACATCATCCACCACCTGGTTCACCCATTATGAGACTCGTCAATTCCTCCGTCTCATCATCAACCGGATCAAGTAGCCTGACTAATGGGTTCGGGAGTCAACATTATAACACCTCTGCAGGTGGGATTGATCGAAGTCCTAATATAAACAGTCCAGCTACTAGTCCTGGAGAGATGATGCACCACGGGGGTTATAGTCATGGGTGTAATCCCATTCCAAATGGGATTCAACATCTTCAAGCTGGAGGTCATTATATCCAGAATCCGGCACAGTTTAGCACATTTACCACCACTGGGACCCCGTTTGATAGCATTATTTCCCCGTTGTTTCAGTCTTATTCTTGTCATGCCTCTGCAACCCTGTCTCATGCTTGAGGTGTAAATCAGAACTGGAGTATAAATAGATCTAGAATGTCAAAGACGGGAATACATTACTCATTTTTAAAGGTATATGGTTGAATTAGTCGGCTGTGAATGCTAATAATATGAAGATTAACGGTAGAGATAGAAAATTAGCTTTGTTAGTGGGTAAATGATTCTGAAGGAAGAACGGACAGAGTTTCAACATAAAGTGTATTTCTATTTGAGGCACGAACCCGGGTGGCTATTCATTTTTAGTGCAAGTTTTAACATTAAAGTTAACGCATTTATACGCAATTGCTGCAAAAATTTATTAATCGTTGGTATTCACTCTCAATTAGTTTTTTAATTCATAGTGAAATACAGGGCATTTTAAGTCTTACATCAAGTCAGACTCACTTCAGACGATTTTTAGCCCAGAATAATGTGAACCAATACCACAGATTTAGATTAGTCCAACACTGGGAGTTAATTTGTTAGCTAAATTCGTACACTGTTTCATTTCATATTTAATTTTACTATAGCATTAATTTAGTAACATTCCAACCATAATTCTCGTGATAATCATACCAACTAATGACGTCTATTGCACTGCATGATTGATATTCGACATTTTTTCGTGCTTATTCTTAATATGCTGCTCAAAACAGGGAAAATGTAGAGACAGTTAATTAGTTTTGCTCAATGGGCTCATTATTAATTAATCAGTCTCAGCTATGATTGATTTTGAAACACTCTGATTTACGGTAGAAGTATACTCTAATTTATACCTCAGCATAATCTACAGGAAACGCGAGTTTTTAAAGCTTTACTTAGGTTAGCTCTGTGTCAAGTATCGGCACACAGTACAGCATTACACCCTAGAACACAATGTCTCAAATTATTGTACATATATACATACTTTACATACGTTACTTTAATCAGATCTTATTATACTTAAAATATTCCATATTCCATGTTAATAATAATGCTAATTATTCTAGCTTTATCTACTCAAGCCCAAAATAAAACATGCAGTTATAATCATCCTTACAAAGTAAAATAATTATTAAAAATAGAAATAAGAAAATACAAATGATTACCATTTAATAGTTCCTACAATAATCATACAATGAAGTTACAATGATAATAATTTATTTAATAAAGAGGTGTACATCTCTTAATAACCGGTAACGCCGCCATATAGCTTTATCTTCAACTTCAGTTCAGACAAGAGTGTTGTTTTTATGCAAACAATCTATTTTCTGTTTCAGTAAGGATTAATATTGAATACATATTTTAGCAAAAACATAGGAATCGTACAGAGTTAAAAATCATTTAAGGTCAATTGAAATGGACGCCTCGTCCTTGAGTTATCATTATGTACCGGCCCACGCCAACTCTTAATTAGGGAACTGTTGACTATTTCTTTACACACTCTTTTCCTTGAGGTGTTCTCTCCTTCCTTCGACTTAACTATAATCTAATAAATAAATAACTATAAAAATACGCAATGTAATGCAGTGCAATATACCTGTTGACCATCATTACTTAATAGTTTCTAACTAACTTATAAAGACGTAATTATACAATTAATCCATCCTCATTATACCCTGTCCTGTAGTTGAAACATTGTAAACATGCTTAATCCTTAGTAATACATTATCTTGTCTTGTGGATCTGTATGTATGTACGTATGTATGAAGGCAGAGATGGGCAGCAACCATTGAATAAATGTATAATGCAGTTGTTATAATAATAAATCAAATGACAAGTTTGGCAATCCCTTTATTTTTTATTTCATTTTATTTAAACTCATCTCACTATATAATTTTTACACCAAGTCATTCAAAGTACCTGCTTACAACTAACTTATCATTCTTCCATGTAACAGCATAATCTTTTGTTCATGCTTTAATTAATTTATTCCGCACTCCACGACGCTCGTCAACACTTAATGTTCTATCTAACTCTACTTCTTCTCCTGGAAAAAAGTAAGGAGAGATATAACGTGGCAAGTAATAAAATTTATGTTCAACATTACTCTTTAACAACTATACACTACCCTAATTTAGGCAGGTTTAATTAATTAACAATTTTAAAAATACGGATACGGAAATGATGTGTGTAACGTATTCTTTTAAAAATAATCTTAATCTCTTTCACTAATCCAATCATTCTACATCACACATACTCATACTAAAATTCAACCCTTTCCTAACCAATTAATGAAATGTTCTAGAGACTAGACAAACATATCCTTTGTCCTCCTTAGATAAATTAGTAGAACAATATAGTTGTTAGTTCCTGTCTATGATGGCTATGCTTATGTTTCACCTCTGTAATTAATTAAGGATGTGTTTTAAGAAAAAAATTGACAAAGTGCATTGAGTATTCTTATCGATTAATTGGAAGCTGTCGGACAGAAAGAATGATATCACTAAACTAGAAATATGAGCCGTGTCGCATCTTGCATTTGCAGATAGTAAGAAGACAGAACCAAGAAAGATCCAAACTTATAGATGAGCTTAATCTTAATCTTACACAAAAAGGTTAACAAATCGACACCCAATTATCTACTGCTATGAGCATGTTTGGTAAATAGCATATTGTAAATATAATTTTGTACAAGATAATGATACACCTTGATTTTTAATGTAGATACATTTAAGACTTTTCTCTAATAGAATTACCCTTTAAGGTTTTTTTCTACATACGAACTACGGCTGCTGCAGGCAGACAGAGAAAACCAGCTCTATTGATAAATCCATGTGTACATATTATACATTATTAATGCAATGAATGAAGAACCAGTTTATTTCCATCCATTTATTATAATTAGTATCTTAATAATCCTTTAACAAATTTCAACACTTTATTATAGCTACTTCATTCAACTACCGACTAAAGAAACATATAATAATTTAATAATAATAAGACTTTTCTTAGCTAGTTGTATGGTATTTACTGGAACACACCTACTTCATAACATTATACGTCAATTTATCGATATTTAATGAGATATGATCCTTTGTATAATAAATCAAGTTGCTTGAAGTGAGTGATATACTTGTGCTTATTAGGTCAAAGGTAATTGCTGGAAGACAAAATTTATTATGGACACTGTCCGCACATTGTTTGATTCTTTTTGTGTTGCGATTATCCTTAACCCCAAGATTGGCTTAAAGGTAGTTGAATAAGTTTCGACGCTATGACTTTTTTTTATTCCTCTTTCTAGCTTCAGTTTGTTAAGGAATGTGTTTGGGAGTTGATTGTTATTGAAACAAAGAAACCGTCTTTAGCTTTTTGTAGGTTATCTGGGCGTTGATTTTAATTGTAGCATTAGTTGAGATTGCTATATTCATCCATTGTGTCGTATTCAATCTTCTTCACCTTAAAGTACCGATAACCACCGTATCCTCCGATAGTTCCCAGAACTGCAAGGGCTAGTAGGCCACCAATGGCGAATGGAACTGCTTCATTCCCACGACCAGCTTCTTCCTGGCATTTAAACTCTACAATAGCAAAAAATAAGACCCCTTTACAGCAATTTTAAAAACAAACGACATTTAAAAAATATAATACTGTCATTTTCAATACCATCTCCATACTGCCTTTGAGTCATTGCTGCAAAAGGCTGAACTTTAATTCGATTTATTTTGATAGTAACCCTTGCAAATCTTTTATCATCAAAAATCTTCACATCCTTTGCAAAGTTACACCCATAAGCCCGGCCTATAGGGGTGAGAAAGAGGGTTAAATACGGGGGCGAGCGGATTACTTGCACCATTCCTGGAATATCTGTGGAATCAAGGATACACAACCGACCATCCTTAAGTTTTAGTACCTATAATTTAATTATAATGGCTAATTTTATCTATGCTAATTCAATGGAGCATACATAATTGTAAGATTTTAAGTAGTTTCCCCAAAAACGTATTCATACATTGCATATCCCACAGGAATAATTATCTCCCAAATACGCCTCAAAAACTAAGAAGTCATTTCAAGGAAGGGAAAAAGAAAGAAAGGGAACTCTCATTTGAGCCAAGAAACTTCATTAATCTCCACAAAAGTCTGAGAACTACCCTGTTCAATGATCAAACTTAAAGGCTGGGATGACGATTTAAATGGATTTTCAGATTTAAGACACATGCAGCGTGGGTGAACAGGTTCTACTCATCATGATCATTATACCTCCCAAAACGTATGGGACCAATCTACTCCACCTTTATTCTATCGCATCGCATGGCATAAAGTAAAGTTTCAACTCAAGAAAGAGCTGATTGTTACAAGTACAACAAGCGTTAGCTGTTCTATGCATTTACTACTACGAGAACAAAAAATACGGACACGGCGATGATTGCTAAATGATAATAGCACAAAAGAGCTCTTGTAAAGTGATAATTTAAGGCACCCATCCTCTTTTGCATAGATCATCCTCATCTCAATTGCACTACTACTATCATACTATCAGTATCAGTATCATTATCAATTCAGAAAGACCTGACTTGCTCCCAAAAGTTAAAGTTATTCATAAAAATCCATAACTTAGCTACATAATACTCTCAAAATCTCTTCTTAAATCTTTCAAAGAGTGTGTTTCTTACTCACGCACGCATGCATCAATCCTATTATCATTGCCGCATGCAATGCACAAGTTTGAGCGATGATTTTTATGGATAGGAACATAAAGTGTTAGTAGATCCAAGTACATAATTATTATTACCTTGAGTAACGTTCCCAAACGCTCGGTCCGTCGTGTTGTAACTCAGTTCAATTTGATCCACGTACCAAGCGTCACTCACTCTCGACTTTAAACGCGGATGGATGAGATGAACGGGACGGAAAGATAAGAAATCAAAGGGTGTTTAAGTCAATAGTAGTGTTTTTACGCATTTTATCAATCAGTATCAGTTTCATTATATAGAGACCACCGGACCGAAAAGCAGTTTCAAGTTCGTTTATGCATTTATGTGGGTAGTAGCTAGGTACACATGGGGAAGTTATTGAATTTAATAAACTTGATAAGATTGTCCGCATTTGAATGTGTATTATTATATGAGTAATCTACCTTCTACTCTGAAGTATAATTGAGTTTGTTTGAAAACTTCAAACCAATTTCCACTTTAAGTCTTGTATGCAAAATAAAGTACATAGCTTAAAGCTAAATTTGAGGCACTCGACTCAATAGATTTCACTCACAAGATTTTTGTGGTACTTGTACTCGCTCAATTTCTCAATATTGCATTACTTTAGCTTAATAAAACTCCAGTTTGAGGTAGTTAGTTTCGAGTAGATTGTACTTGAAGAGGATTGAATCAGTTTTGTAAGTGATAGAATATAAACAGACAGGACACAGGATATTTTACTGGGATTATATCTGGCTATAAAGCTTACCTTTTGGAAGTGCCAAAGAAACCTGAAGCTTCTCCAGGAAAGGACTATTTTGGAATCCTCGCCGGAGCCACAGGACCCAGTTGCCTCTGCCGATTTCGGTACGTTGATAGCAATGCTCTGAAATATGTTGGCAACTATTTTAGTATAAGCATTTATCTTTGTTTTCTTGCGAACGTTTGCACAAAGGTTGCATACTTTATGTGTAACGAAAATGGAAATGTTTTTGAAACTATGATTAAAGTTTCTCACCTTTCCATTAGTCCGTTTCGGTTCGATCAAAAGTGTAGCATCCAGCATGACCAAAACACAGGGCATTTGCGCCCTGTCGTAGACCAAAAATTCAGGCGGTGGTGGGAGTGGCGTTGTAGAGAAATCATCAGTTAGGTCCTCTGTTATTCGAGATAGTAAGGACAACGGTTAGTATATTTGAATATGCACTAACTAAAAGCAAGAAAAACAACTAGTATGAGGGGTAAAAAATGCTTATTTTAAATCAACAGGGAAAAATTGAAGAACAAATTCCATTTCACATTAATCAAAGTTCTTCTTTGAGATATTAAGACTCCACCCAAGCCATCCGTTTATGTGTTAGACAAGAGTCGCAAGAGTTTAAAAAATAAATGTAAATCTATAATGATATACAATCCCACCCGAACTTGCATGCATTCACATAAAATACACGCATGTAAACGGAATTAAGATATAGAGACTGCCAGAAAACTAACAAACTTGAATAATTAGTAGTAAGTGGATGGAAAGCAATTAACAGTTTACAGAACGCTTAATTAACATGAGGATGCATATGTACTTGACATTTAATCACTAAAAACACTGCATTGCAGCTAACGACCCTTGATTTTACTCACCTTTCAAATCAGCAATCTGCAACCTCTCATCTCCATCCTAAATAAAGATAAAGCATCGTCGGTTTTAAATGTGAATTAAAACGGTTCATAATTAATCTCCAATTCCTTAGACTAGTAGCATGAATAACGATTACTAGTAGCATGAGATTAATTGGACCTAATATATGTACAAGCTAATGTATAGCTGAAGGCAACTCTATCGGTCCTTGCAACCGTATTCATTACGAGTAAATCCATAACTTGCTGCAGAGAAGATTTAGTTAATGCATGTGTCAAATAATGTAATGAGATCATCCCATTTTACTTTGATTATCCATAGTTAGATATTCTATTCATTTCTCAGTTTCACAGAAGATGCACACAAGAGGTATATTATTTTCAAAGAGGTGTGTCAATCTTATCTCAACACGGCAGCCAACAGCTCTTTAATCATACCAACTTACAACTTATCAACGTACACAACTTGAACAAGAATGATTGCTACTCCGATTAAAACAAGCTAAATCCATATATGTCCTCGTCCCCTTGGAACTTTTCCCATCTACTGATGAACCCTAAGATAAAGTGAGATAGGTCGGTAAAAACAGCTACTTCAGCAGTTTCATCATCAATAGCTACTCGTACACTCGTAAAATGCATTCAATCAGAAATAACATACATAGCACAGAAGCCAATTAGTATAGTTTAGCCTACCTGTGCTTGGCAAAGTAGTAAAAGTCCCGAGTAGAGAGTAACCCACACAAGTATTGGCATTGGCAGTATTGACCACATCTTGGATAACTTTTTAATCGGTGAAAAATCTAAACTTTGTCCTTAGCTAACGTAGATTTGGATTTGAGGAGGAGGGAGCGTTCAGATTTTTTTGGGAAGGTAACTACAAGCTGTGTGTAGCAAAGTAAGTATTTTGTCAATAATAGAAGTATCCCTTTAAGAGAAATTGGAGATGGTTACAGTCCGTAAAATTTAGTAGAAAAATTGCTGGATTTATCATGCTTTTTTCCTTGAATGATTTTCTAATACAATCTAGGATTTAATTAGCCTTGCCAATTATGAAATTCAACACTACAGGGTACATAAAACGAGCCTGTACATGACAAAATTGGAATAGTTCTTTCACATTGTTGAATGGAACTTATAAAGGGAAAACTCCCTAGCAGGCGCACCAGCAAGCAAGGCAGATTTCTGCCACATCCGAAAAATCGGATCAATATTTTGCATAGAATGGGAAACGACGCAAGGCAGGAAGCCCGCCCGGGTAATACCGCTGTCTGCCCACTTATTCATATAACACGTTGGAAAAGCATGCTGTTTACCTCTGTATGGTATGGTAGTGTGTTGTATTATGGAAATTGCTATCTCGCTGTCTCCCATCAACGTTAATGATAAGTGAGGAATAAAAAATTAATCAACTAGTAACTTCATATGCTCATAGTTATTTAATGGCAAATTACAATTATAGGGATTTGGCTTCCTTTGTTGCACATAACATCAGAACGTCTTTGTATTTTATAATGCTAAATTTGGAGCAGGCTTGCGAAGAACATTATATATCTGCATGCTCGCTATCCCTCGATTGCAAACATGCTTCTTGAAAACGTGAGGCGTGAGCATGCTTATCATTCCATGGGAAAATAGGCTTGTGCAAGCTTTTCGTAGCAGTATAGATCGTCGTCACTGTAGATGCAAAATATAATTCGATGCGGCTTATCTGGATTCTTGTTCAGGAACTTACGAACCGTGTAAAGAGCTATTAGTGCAGCCTTCTCCCCAGGATAGTCTTTTTAGCAAAGCATATTATTTAGAATTTAATTGGGCATAGTATGTTTTATGAAAGTTTTAATGAAATGTTCCTTACCGCTGCTTACTGTAGAAATACATGGAAAAGCCTAGAAATCCAATATACTTTAATTTTACTAACTTCTATCTATGTTTAAATGGATATGGATACGCTTCCTTACGATAGTACTCAAACGGTGTTCCTTCATTAGCTGTAATGAGCTCTTATAACACTGAGCCAACCGGGCATGGTCCTCCGTACTTGGACCAGCCGTATGAATAACATCTTCGGAGATACATATATTTTTATTTGTTTTTTTAAGACTTTCAAAATATTTCGAAAGATATAAAAAGCTTTTTAAAGTCACATTTGGCTGGAAGTCGATATCCTCCCGAAATTCTAGCGTCTCCTAACTCAACCCCTTTGAATCCTTTGCATTCTTCTAGTAACTCTGGTCCAGCGGCTTCATGAATGGCTTGATCCACTATAAAGAATAATGCTTATATTATCATGAAAAACGGTCAGAGGATCATGTTCGTGGTTTAAAAAGGTTAAAAGGTCAATACCGGCTCCACCACCCCCTTGTAAATCTCTCGCAGCAGAGTTTACAATAACGTCTACTTCCAAAGTAGTAATATCCGCAAGACCAATAGTCATTCTGTTGTTGGTTGCGAAGTTTACTGGATTTTTTATAGAAGCTAGAAATTCCCATTCAATTTTAAACTTTCACTTTAAACTCTTAAATTAATGGATTGAGAATTTATAATTCTAACTGGGCTAACTCTGACCTTCTAATGCAGGCTCAAGGATCGGAAGCATCATCTTTTTCTTATTATAATAAAGTGGCCATGGACGGATTCGATCCAATGATAAAAAACGCCCTTTGCATGCATAATGGGTTCTTTTTTCCAGCAGGTCCATGTTTAAGAATTTTTCTAATGAATAAGAATACAGAAGGTGGTAATCGTTCATGTAATAGCAGATACCAATTGTGTTAGAAACCTTTGCATAGGATTTTGGAAAGTTGCATTTATACCTTTTGCTGCTTTCCAATCAACTTGCTCAGAAGAGGGCAAAGATGAAGAAGATTTGCTGCATGTTTCAGATCCAGTATGAAATCCATTGCTTTTACAAAATAATCCTTGCCAATTTGGATATCCTTTGAAAACGTTTCCCTTCAAGAGGTTCGCAAATACAGCCATAATTTCCTTATGTTCTCTGGGTACTTAGAATTTAGATTGTTGAAGGTTAACTAAGAAGCCAAGTGATTCAGGACACTTAGTCACATGCATGCATCCGTCTCTTTCCTGAGTACTTTCTATTTTAACTCCACCTGTAACAGTTTCAAAGCGTAAGCTAAAAAAACTTGAAATCAAGCGGAGAGAAGTTACACAATCTGGAGAAA